>OZ026621.1:71294984-71364984 GCA_964020975.1 Hermodice carunculata
GCATATTGGTATGGCAATGTACAACTATTCCATAACGTAGGAGTAGAAGTTGGTATGGCATTTCTATCTATTATAGCTTTAAAGTTATTCATGATTTAAAGTATTCTTATGGCGCGACTTAGCATAATTTAAGTTGCCACAACTTTTGTTTTTAATTCATTAGGTGCGCAATGGTCAACAACCCCACGGTAGAAGTTGGAATGACATCTCTATTATAGTGTTGAATATATTTAATGTATGACTAGCATAATTTAAATCGCAACAACCTTTTTAGATTCATTACATGCGCAATGGTCAATTACCCCCTAGTAGAAGTTGAAGTGACATCTCTATCTATACTAGTTTTGAAGATATTAAAGTTTTAAAATTTGAAATGCTGCTAATCAATATAATTTATATTGCTGCAACTTTTGTTTTAGATTCATTAGATGCGCAATATTCAATAAACCCCTAGTAAAAGTTTAAATGACATCTCTATCTATTATACTTTTGAAGATATTCAAGATTTAAAATTTCAAATGGCCCTAATTCGCTTAATGTTAAACATTTTCATTCGTCTGTGTAAAAAGGCCCAACTGCTTCTATTGAGGTACAATCATGCCAAGTTTAGAGTTTCTATGTATAACAGTGTCAGAGAAAAAGTGTTGGAAAAATTCACTGGTAAAGAAGAAAGGAAGAAAGAAAGGAGAAAGAAAGACAGACAGACAGACAGACAGACAGAAAGATAGAAAGAAAGAAAGAAAGAAAGAAAGAACGAAAGAAAGAAAGAAAGAAAATTGTGTGTTGACACACACACACTTTCATAGGCCGCACTATCAAATTGTGAGTATAAGGGGAGTGCAAAATGTGGCTGATGAAAATTGGTACGTGCCAAACGTGTTGTTCAATTTTGTGATCAGAAAGCTGCCAAGCCTGATAACATGGGTTCGCTGACAAGGGTTCCCGTTTTCTGTGATTGGCTAATTTTGCAAGTGACCTGATTACCAACCATGGACCTGTGGCCAAGTTAGTAAACACTGCCAGTGTCATTGTGGTGTAGCAACTGGCTCGTGGTGTTTTAGCAGGCTTTCTAAACAATTTACGCAAATCAGAGTGCGGCGAGTCCTTGGTTTTGCGGTTATTAATTTCCAATAGCAAAAATAAGAATTTAGTTAACACTTGATTAACTCTTTATTAGAAATAAGAATGAGGAATAAAATACATCAAAATCCAATCATCACCACGAATGTAAAACTTTACATATAACACAATGCAAAAGAAAGAAAGAAAAAAAAGAATGATTATTTCAAATTTTCAATAAATGGAGCATAGAGCCATCTCCATTTCCACAGTAATAGGGATGAAAGGTAGACGGATGTAGACAGGAGCTAGATATATATAGAAGCTGTAGTGTTCAATAATTCACAAAACCCAGAGCTTCGTTTACAAATCCATGTGTTTTGCGTTTCAAACCCTTGTTTTGTTTTTTGTTTTTTTGAACAAAATCCTGAGTTTTGCTAACAAGACTGTAGGTGTTATCACAAAACCGTGGGTTTTGCTTAGTTATTGAATTTTGGTATGATTGTGGAAAAACCCCCTGGGTTTTGTGTAGAAAACCGTGGGTTTCATGAACATACTCAGGGTTTAGGTACAAATCTCTGGGTATTGTGGCAAAACAGTGGGTTTTGAGCACAAAACCCACAGTTGAATTATACTTTGAACAAAACCAATGATTTTGTTCACAAAACCTTTGGTTTTGCCAGAAAACCTTGGGTTTTGTAACACTGTGAAATAACAGACCGACCCATACTGACGGTTTTGCTGTCCACAAAACCCAGGGTTTCGTATCGCACAAAAACCCTGGCTTTGTAAGTTTTTGAAACAACAGAAAAAAGCCGTGGGTATTGTAACATTGCAAAACTCGGGTTTTGTGACGTCACAAATTCCGGGGGTTTGAAAAAAGTGTGACACCCAGGGTTTTGAAACCAATCAATCATGACAGCTGTTACTTGGTAGGCCAAGGCTGATCAACATTGAAATAGCGCCAAGCTACAAGTGGTTCAGTTTGTGTGATCATTAACATCATTATTGGTTACCACATAGTCTAAAATTAAGTTTTATACGACACGACGAGGATATATGTATTAGTTAAAGAACAAGAGGGTGTGCATTCAGTGGAATAGTTTTCCCTGAGTGCACAGCCTCGGATCCTTTAATTTGCTTAAAACATTCAATCCATTGAAATGATTAATTTATCGCACGGTTCGTCACGAAGTCCTGGAAATTTTGATGATCTGAATAGCATTTTCGGTCCGATTTTTCACCCATTATTGTCTGAATATTCCACAGGTATTGTTTGCGGTCATATTGTCCTTGACTGGGATAACCTAGATGTGAAGCAGTAAAAAAAGCCGCGTAGTCTGGCCATCATGAAATATATAGAGAATCTTGCATACTTTATACACTGACCTGATGTGCTGTGTTCCTTTGCGTACATCAGTTATTCCACGTCCCGCGTGACGTAAAATGAAACAATTATTGAACAAAATAACTACAATACCCAGAGTTATCTCAAAAAAAAAAAAAAAAACAAAAAAAAAAAAAACAAAAAAAAAACCTCCGGGTTTTACAAATTATCAAGATGATTAGGGCATTTTATAAAGCATGTAGTTTTACGATGCCACAAAACTCCGGGCTTTGCAAATTATTGAACAAAACAACTGCAAAACCCAGGATTATTGTGACAAAACTCAGGGTTTGGAAACAAATCCGAGAGTTTTGTGAAAATATTGGATAACAGAGAAAAACCCGGGGTTCTGTTGCAAAATCAGGAGTTTGTGTACAATTCCCTGGATTTTGTTATAAAACCCAGGGTTTTGTGCATAAAGTATGATATTTGTAATGTTATCCTGGATAGATTAGAAAATCCACGGATTTGCAAGCAAAACTCAGGGTGGTACTGTTACAAAACTCACGGTTTTACGTTCAATTCCCTTAGCTTTGGTACAAAACCCTGGGTTTGGGTCTGGCACAAAGGTCCCCATTTAAAGATGCATCAACTGGGCATGTCTATACCAATTATTGAATGGTTTTAGAGTGATCTTGGTAATCGACAACAGACGGTTGCCAGACACGGTCAAAGCTCTTAGTGGTTTCCAGTAGAGGCGGGTGTACCTCAGCGCTCTATTCTGGGGCCCTTTCTATTCTTAATTTATATCAACGATATTGTCGATAATTTTACGTGTGTGACATCACGCTCTTCGCCGATGACCTTTTCATTCTCAAAATCATTTATCGTGAAGTGTCTGGGGCTCGCATTAATACTTATCTCGACCATCTCTTTATGTGGGGTCCGATCTGTCGCATGACATCCAGTGCCTTTAAATCACTTTCAGAGGGCTGCTTTAAGTAAACGAGACAAAGAAACTCCGCCTACCTTGTATCTCGGAGAGACTGACATTCAGGAGAATACCCACTACACTCACTTAGATCTTACTCTCTCGCATGATTTAAAATGGCACCTACATAGTGATAGTATTGTCATTACAATGTGACGCTGCTAGAATATGTACTGGTGCTACGAAATTTTTCCTCATATGATAGACTGTTGGCTAAAATTGGTTGGGAACTGCTTCACACCCGCAGAAAAAAAATTATAATATTAGCGTTCTGCTACAAAATGTTCAATAAACTAGCCCCCCCCCCCTTACCTATATGGATTAATCCCGAATTGCGACTTATCCCAGAATGGCTGCCTCCTCCGAAGGCCCCCTCAAGAAATAATGAAATGCAGGACTGATAGTTACTTTAGGTCGTTTTCACCATCTGCCAATCGCCTCTGAAACGAGTTACCTGATGATATCAAACTTTCCCCAGCACTTTCAATCACCAAAGTAAAAGTTTCCAAAAGTACTGTTCTTTCGCCGTGAAATTCCAAATTATTTCACGTTTGTGATAGCTTTACAGATACGATTCACACCCAAACCTGCCTAGAGCGGTCAAAACTAAATTCCGATTTTTATGAAGTCAAAATTCTACCCTCTGTTGCTTGTTCGTGTAACTGCTTTAAAGAGCATACATGTCCACGTTTCAAACAAACCAGACTTGCACCCTGAGGTTTGTTGCAAATGTACTTGCTCTTGGTGTGCATCCAATTTATCAATCAACAGTGTCGGTGATCAACTTCTAGAAATTATGCTGTCTGGTAGTACCATCATGTGAGATGTGTTCAACATTTTCAGCTGTTCATTCGTATATTACTCAGACCAGGTATTTTGTCAACTAATAATTTTTCTGACACCTGTGTGGTATTCCAGCGTGCAAACTGATTTGTACTGTCCTGAGTGTCTTGTATGTTTATTGTGTGTTCTGTATGTCTTGAGAACCCTCGATTACCTATTCATTATAGCTATTGGGAATTCCAGTTCCTTTGGGAAATAAATATATTTACATACATACAACAATTCTATCGATCTGCCGGAAACGGACCTCCTGATGCGAGCACTGCCGGCAGCAGCCATTTGAAGAACAATACCGAGCCGAAATAAACAAACAAACAAACAAACAAACAAACAAACAAACAAACAAACAAACAAACAAACAAACATTATAAATAAATAAATAAATAAATAAATAAATAAATAAATAAATAAATAAATAAATAAATAAGTATAACAACAGGTCTGTAGCATTACAGCACAAAAAGGAATCTTTGCTAATAAAATCAAAGAAGCGTGAGGTAAATTTTTTTAAGAACGAATGGATTCCAAACCAAGAGGATGCCAAATCAAGCCAACACTGTTGCATATGTAGACCTTCACATGACAAACGGACAAGCCAGTCCTGGATAATGCATACCAACAAGTGTGCTGATTGCACACGGGTTTTAGATGTTAGCCTTGGTTTTCAACCTATTTTTAAATTACACCAAGCTGTTACGGTTGTTTGAGTGGTAGGGATGTTAGTGGCACATACGGTCACATAATCCGTGTGAGTAAAACTCGACCAACTTGCGCTCTCCATTCAAATGATCGTCATGGTATAAGTAGTTGGGCTATAAATTTACCAACCAACGTTTGCTTGATAGATTGCTGTCCCAGCACGTTCCAATCGCGAATGACAATGCTGACTTTATTCTCCATTACCTACAGTTTTCGACCTGTTGTACGACAAAACAATGTACATCCATTCGTTTACTGAAGCAATAAACAATACTTTATTAAAAGAAACAAAAACACCCCCCCCAAAAAAAAAACACCCCCCCAAAAAAAAATCACACACACACAAAAAAGCTCTAGCGTCATGTGGTATCAATACACAAACGCTCGTAACGTTCAGTCAGTCAAGCATTCGTTCTGATAAACGGGTGGGGTGGGGGTGGGGGTAGGGGTAGAGAGGATGAACCTGGGACATCTGTACTTGCAATGGCTTACTCATGGCCTTATCTGCACTGAACTATTGTTTATTGTTCTGTGCAGTCAATTATTCGTGTTAATAAGATGGGGGGGGGGGGGGAGGGTGAGCTTAAAACCATAAAATCGGCAGAAGGAGATCCAACATAGCTCTGTCAGACGACGTAGTGGTTTTAGGCCTACCCTCTCCCATCATATTAGCACGAATGATTGACTGCACAGATGAATACATCAAGTTTTATTGCATGTAAGACGCTATGTGGGCCATTGCAAGTACAGAAGTTCAAGGTTCACCCTCTCCACAAACCCCACCCCTGGGCATATTAGCACAAATGCTTGAATGAATGAACAGTACGAGTGCCTGTGGTCCAAGCTGGATCTAAAACAATTCACCACAAGCGTTTCAATATGTTGTGAGACATAATGAAAATTAGTATCCAGAGGCAGCGCTTAGTCCCTTTACGATAACCGCATTGTGTATCGCTAACATCCTTGCGTAATAAGGAAAACAAGAAATCGAATTGTTTGCTTTACGCGGGCGGTTTGTTACGAATTTCCGAAAGTGAAAGGGAATACAATGCTGTTTGGACAAGTTGTATGTCTATTGTAAAGAATGGTGCTTGAAAAATAATGTAGAAAAATCTGAAGTCATGATATTTTATAAGTATAGAAAAAATAATATGTGATTTTTATTGGAGACGAAAAATTGCAGTCCTAAGTGAGATAGAAGCGGTCACTTATATAGTCAAAATTCTGAAAAGTATATGTAAAAATTGGTATAAGATCGTGCATCATAGTCCTAACAAATTATTGCTTGACGCATATAAGTGTGACAGTGAACTGGTGTCATTGGACATATATTAGTTAAAAACCGTTAAATTTGAATGGTTCGAGACTAGTCGGGAAGACGTTTGGTTGAATAGAGGTGACGAGTTCAGCGAATTGCCTACAAATCTAATTACAAATTTATTTAAAGGACAAATTTTAATTCAGTGCCGCAATGATTTTACATCACAACCTCATCCAGATGAAAGATTGAGAACTTGTTCTAAGTGAAAGTCAAGCTTTCAATTGGAAAATAATTTACTTTTAGTTAAAGACGTATATTTAAGAAAAAAAAACTTCTAAGAATCTAAGAATCATCCTTCATAACTTGAATGGAGAAGTAAAAGACTGAAGAAAATACCTGAACAGGAACAAATCTGTGACACGTGATAAGGAACTGAAAATGTAAATCATTAGGTAATTCAATTTAAAAAATAGAAAATAAGGAAAATTATTTTTAAACACCACAGATATTTTCTGTAATTTTTGCAACATTAGCATCAGAAGAATTTATGTTAAAGACTTCAGAGGGTCCTGAAACGAGGTGACCAGATCCATTAGCGAACCCGTACAAATAAAAGGTAATTTATAAATACATACATGCAGGTATATAAACCCTGTTGAACTTATTTTCCGTAATTTATGACAGTTCGTAGCTTGTTACCGCATTTTCATTTTTAATATAACATATATTGGATGCTGCATAATGGTGTCGTATTGTACTTGGTTTTATGTTGTTCAGGCAAAATGCCTATTTCTGTGTATCTGAGGTGCAGCCAGTAAAGGTTCATTTATTCCTTCCTTCCTTCATTATGTCTCCCCGTGCAACGGGGGGGGGGGGGGGCATATTGTTTCGGCGCCTGTTTCTTCCGCATCTTCTTCTTGTTCTTCTTCTTCAACACATTGTTGTGTGCGTCTTGGACGCGATACCTCGAGAAAGTTTTGACTTGGGAAGCTGAAACTTTTTGTAAAGATGTTTCTATATAAACCTTTGCTTGGGATTGCAGATGGGTGACCTTGACCTATTTTTCAAGGTCACATGGCCATGTCATGTAAAACTGACGCGGACGCAATAACTCTCCAAGGATTTGACTTAAGAGGTTGAAATTTTGCATGATAATGTACCATAATATGAACTAGGTAAGGATTGTAGATGGGTGACCTGGACCTAGTTTTAAGGTCACGTGGTCACTTCAAAAATCATTGCAGATGCACTCGAGAAAAATTTGACTTAAAGAGGTTCATATTTTGAGTGATTATGTTTCTATAAAAGATTTTTGTAAGACTTTGCTTGAAGCTGCAGATGTATGACCTTGACCAATTTTTTAAGGTCACGTGGGCATGTCATGTAAAATTGACGCGGAGTCAATAACTCCGCAAAGATTTGATTTCAGATGTTGAAATTTTGCATGATTATGTACCATAATATGAACTAGCTTGGGATTGTAGATGGGTGACCTTGACCTATTTTCAAGGTCACATGACTACTTTTAAAAATCCTTGCAGAAGCACTCGAGAAGGATTTGACTAAAAGAGCTTGATATTTTGTGTGATTATGTTTCTGTGTAACATTTTTGTAAGACTCTACTTGTAGCTGCAGATGTATGACCTTGACCTATTTTTGACGGTCACGTGGGCATGTTATGTAAAATTGACGCAGACGCAATAAGTCCGTAAGGATTTGACTTAAGTAGTTGAAATTTTGCATGATTAAGTAGCATAATAGGAACTAGGTTGGGAATGTAGATGGGTGACCTTGACCTATTTTCAAGGTCACGTGGCTACTTTTTAAAAACCATTGCAGATGCACTCCAGAAAAATTTGACTTAATGAGGTTGACATTTTGTGATTATGTTTCTATGTAAGACTTTTGTAAGACCTTGCTTGTAACTGCAGATGTATGACCTTGACCTATTTTTCAAGGTCACGTTGGCTTTTCGTCAAAAATCAACGTTTTGAAATGTTAATAAAGAGTGTACCTCCACCATATCTGTAGATCCTTGGAATCGGTATGCCTATTTATAAAAATAAGGGTGACAATAGTAAGGACACACGGGGAGACATTTGATTTTCTGTTGGAAAATCAGCCTGTTCTAGTTCATTCATATAACTTTACTCATTTAAAGTGAATGGAGCGCGTTGTTATGGGCCTATTATTTTTAGCATTAAAAGTATCCAAATATCTTTTCTCAACACTTTGCATAATCACAATCATGTAAAATAGGCCCTACATCAAAACAATTTCCTATTTATTTTGAAGTGTACAAATAATCCGAATGTGTACGCTAAATTACGTGTAATTATAATTTGTCTCCATTAGGCTTTTCCATACAGGGTAAAAAACAAGAGGCCTATGAGCTTATAATGCTCTGATAACATATAATCTGATGATCACTGCAAAAAAATCATTTCCTCAAAAAGCATTCCCTCGATGACCTTGAGAAATTCACTAACGCCATCCACACTGTGTGATACCAAACTTCCACCTGATACACACTTGTGGTACACTTGGTATCATCTGCCTTATTCTTTATCAAGATATTGAATTAAATGTCTTTTATGAAGGCCTTAATGACCTTGAAATATAGATCCAGGGCACATAATCACTGCGTCACAGTGACTCAAAAAGCAGATCACCAAGTAGAGGTTTGTGCACAAGGTACTCAAGCGCAATTTAGATCTACAGACTCAGTTGTCTTTGCCAGTGATGTCCAAGATACACCCTGCCATAACAAGATCACCTCTTCCAACTTTATAGCCCTGGTGACCTGCAAAAAATCGGTCAAAGTCAGTGATACTATGCCATAACATATACACTTTGGACATGATCTATGTAGCCTATGTACCTGGCATGTCTAATTCGATTGTTTTTCGAAATATGGAAATCTATATCAATTCAGACATTCAACTCATAATTTCTATCAGAGTATAAGGGGCACCACTAGTATCATATAAAACCGAGATTTTGACCATCTCCACAATCCCACTTTTTGATGAAGATCCATAAATAATTAAGAATGCCGGACTGGTCACAAGATTTTCACAATTTGACCCATATATAATGCTGCAGGTGGC
This sequence comes from Hermodice carunculata, assembly GCA_964020975.1. Classification (NCBI taxonomy): domain Eukaryota; kingdom Metazoa; phylum Annelida; class Polychaeta; order Eunicida; family Amphinomidae; genus Hermodice; species Hermodice carunculata. Next base: position 71,304,275 of record OZ026621.1, read on the forward strand.
GCCCCCAATATTGAGCTCAACCTAGATGCTCATACACCCGATAGGTCTTCAAAGATACACGGGGCTGTCTTGAAACCTGTGGACTATATAGCGCTCACAAGCGAAAGTTTACGGACGGAATGACGGACGATCGGACATGCATGAGTGATCGCATGAGCTCTGCGACCTAAGGTCAGCAGAGCCAGCAAATAAGTTTGGCGAAGCTGTATTGAAGATGACGGAAAAAATTATGGGGGAGGCTTACATGTACGTACTGCATAAAGAATGTAGACTCCTACATACAATATGGATGCGAGGGGCTACAACGTTTATTGTGATCATCATTTGATTCTCCTTAGAAAGACGACCTCTTGCCCTTGGCTAGGGCAGATCCAAATAAAGCAGACGATGCCGTGGACTTGAGTGGAGCATGATGACTTCCCTTGTGCGTAGATCGATTACATGGCCAAGTGGATCTAAGCCCGTCTTTTTATTTTGGACCGAAACATAGTCTTAGCAATCCTTCCATCACTTGTTAAATCTGAGCTCCTCCTGAAGGTACACCTCATCAACTGTCTTAAACTCTGAAATAGTCACTCTGGCCTGCGTCTATAACTCTAGCATCGTTTCCAGTTGCCTGATTTCAATACAAAAACATGCGCGAAATATTCTTAGTTTAAATTATTGTTTTTTATGTTTCTTTTTCATTTTTAGATGAAACCGGTAAAATTTGTGTCTGCTTGTACATCTCATAATCGGTGGAAATGGAAACCCGCCCATGCCATTGCTGGTAGCTACATTTTTCCAAGAGAGTTTCATTAATTAAATTACCTTCAGTTTGATACAAAGTTCTTAATTCACGCGGGGGGCAGAGTTTCGGTAATGTCTAGAAAAGTAATCCGCTTTTGTGTTCCGCTCAGGGGACAGGACGCTCAGTTTCTTAAGTCTAAAATCCTTACAAAATGAAAATTACTTCTACTTCGGGGCGTTTTTACCGCTGAACAGATTAATCCCATCCTCCCAAAGAAAAGGAAGCAAGGCCATTTGACATGTAATTTTTTGGGGAGCTAAAACTGTGAACAAGAAACATGCCCTTAGATAATATAATATATGCAAAAGAATTACATGGATTAGTTTCAGCGACATTTGTCCGGCTGGCAAACTCCGGGGCAAGTTGGTCCAAGACTTACACTTACGCCCACCCTCTCCCGCGTTCTCTTTTCTGGTCCTCCATATATGAACATATTTGCCCTCGCAGTATCCTTTAAAAACCGTTTGACATTTATTTTCAAACTCAATGCAAATAAAGTTCATTTCAAAAATATATATTACATTTGAGGCCAGTTGTAGACAGTTAACAGCAGCTGACAAAGAACTTCAATAGCCAAATTTTGTGCACTTTTCTCGCAGCGACTTCCTGTGTAAATATTTTAATATTACAATTCACTATAACGGTACACGCCCGTAAACTACCAATGGCTAATGTGGTAGAGAAAAACATAATAATGTATACACACACACGCGCACACGTGTGTGTGTGTGTGTGTGTGTGTGTGTGTGTGTTGTGTGTGTGTGTGTGTGTGTGTGAACCTCTATCATCTCATGAATGATCCCGCAACTTGCGGTATCAAAATCGATCTATTATGTGAAGATGCAGATTAAGAAGTGCTGGGTCTACCTATTGAGGCATATATATGACTTCGTCTTACATGTCAACGGTACATTAGGTCATTTTGTGGTAATTTCATGCCAAATAATATCTGGGTTCTTTTAATTAAATTAAATTTAAATAAATTGCATGCTATGCTGCCAAAGTACTGGTTAATACCTTGCCCTATTAGTTTACACTGCAAAGATGGTACTCGAATTTAAAAGTCATACACGGGCAGAAGACAAGAAGTGACTTTTCCTCATTCAAAACTTTAATAAATAGAATTAAAATATCTGCCTTTTGTAATCTTTCTTGCCAATTTAACTGACAAAAATAAGGACTACACAGGTTATCAATAATAGCAATAATGACAGAAGTATTAGTAAGTCAAATGCTTACTCATCACATTTATGTTCATGGTTGTAGGTATGCAATTCTCAGCTGAGATGCTGATTTGACTTGCTCTGAAATGAGTACAAAGATGGCTGAGGCCAATGAGTATGCGTATATTGCATGCTGTTTTCTGTGATTTCTAATTATATTTGCGTGCTTCCCGTCCGTTTCATATACGTATTGGTTGCAGAGCTGTGTTATGCAAACATATATCTAAGTGGCCTCTGCGGTAAACTTTAACAAGTCAGTGTTTACATGTTAAAAGGGTGACGCAAAGTACTATGGATCCCCGGAGGGGGCATGCGGAAAAAAAATTGCGTTCCTTCGCACCAGAGTTGCTATCATAGATTAAGATTGATGTCCCGCCATGAAAAGAATTTCTCCTGCATTCCCTCGCAAAACTTTTGCGAGGGAACGGAGTGTAGTACTTGTTTCCTCATGTCCCTTCTGGGATCCATGTTTTTGCCCAAGGGACATAAGGAAAAAAAAAAATAATAATAATAATTAGTGCAAGGGAACGCAAAAGTTTTGTGAGGGAACGCAAAAGATTTTGCGAGGGAATGCAAAAGTTTTTTGTGGGGACGCAAAAAACATTTTTTCTGTCATGTCCCCTCTGGGACTCCGAGTGTCTGCTGCCGCAGAATATTTTTTATTTTTTACTTTTATTATTTTTGTTTTGATTAATAATTATGTATGGGGGCGAATCCAGACATTTGACTTTTCCAAGAATTATTTGCTTGTTTGTTTGCTTGTTTGTTTGTTTGTTTGTTTGTTTCTTTCTTTCTTTCTTTCTTTCTTTCTTTCTTTCTTTCTTTCGTTCGTTCTTGCTTTCTTTCTTTGTTCCCTCCCTCCCCCTTCCTCTGATTCTTTCTCTCTCTGTCTATCTCTGTTTGTGTGTGTCTCTCTCTCTGCCTCTGTCTCTGTCTCTTTCTTTCTTAGCAAATTTATCCGGAGCTTTTCTCACACACGATTACTCCGAAAGCCACCACACTTACCATGGTGACTGACCTACTCGTGGAATAGAGCATATCGTACGGAGTGGTCATGATGTATAAATCATGCAAATTAGGGACAAATAAAAATTTTAAAAGCTCCTTATCTCCTAAAGTGTTGATGAAGGACACAAACTGTGCACGTATAGGTTTTTTACACCTGCTTATATGATGGACAGTAAATGGAAGCTGTAGAATTATAAATTATGCTAATGAGGGACATTGAAGTATTCAAAAGTTGAATATCTCCAAAAATATTGCATATAGCGATGCCATTTTAATATGTAGGTTTATTGCAGAGCCGCATTCAATGAACCATGACACAAAGTTGTAGAATTTTAATTTATGCAAAGAAGGCGAATATACAAAATCTAAATCTTGAATAACCTCAAAACTACTACATATAGAGATATCATTCCGGCTTCAATTTGTAGGTGTGTGACATAACCGCATCCAATGAACCACGAACCAAAGTTGTAGGCTTTCAATTTATCGAAATTAGGAAAATACACATAATTAAAATTTTGATTAGCTTCAAAACTATGATAGATAGTGGTATTATTGAAACTTCATTCTATACCTGTCTGATATGGACGCATCCCATGAAACAAAAACCAAGGTTTTAGCTTTCTAATTTATGCAAAATAGGTTAAGACACAAAATTTAAATCATGTTGAACAATGGCAAAGTGTTGCATTTCAAACTGTTCTCATTTTGAAGGCATCAGACGAATTTGCTGTGTAGCAAATATTCGTTTCGAGTTTTATGGATTCATTTCATTTGTTTTGTTTATGTGTAAATTTTAGTTTGGCTGTTTCGTTTATTACACAAATACAGCCACTAAATCGTCTGTTTTATTTAACCAATCATTTAAGTACCGGTAACATTAATCTTCCTAGTGATGCATCACATGTATCAGTTTATGCGGCCACATTCTCCTGGCAGACCCGCCCCAAGGTATTCTCTCAGTTTTATCTGTTTAAGCTCTGACAATTTCTGCAACCAACTTCCCCATGTCATGTAGGCTTTTGATGCTCAACTGGGGCCGAGTTGTTTATTGGATCACGGGCAAATTACTGCCCACTCAATGTTCAAGTAAGAAATCAGGCAAATTCACAACCATGTATAATTGCTCTGTGGCAACAAAAAAGACGCAAAGAGAGTTGCTGGGGCATACACAAGGCAAAGTATGCCTGGTCCTAATAATCCACAGGCTTATTATTTAAATTCAAGTTCTTGGGTAATTACTATCCCTTCCTACTTTCATTTAAATGTACCAGACTAAAGTAAGTCAAAATGTTTGTATTATCCTGGTGAAACGCCATGTTATATTAGTTTCTTTAGAGCTACGCTCTACAACGGGGAACCCGAGGCTTTTCCCACCGAACTAGCCAAGCTTAAAATTTCCATCAATATCCAAATTTTCAGACATTTGACATATATCTGTACCAGATACTGAAGCTTTACCACCTTTAGATCTAAATGAGATTTGGTTAACTGACTTTTCTTACCCATGGGTTGGACACTTAAAGGGGGCGATTTCAAATTTTTGCTCAAGGATCCAACCACCCCTATGTACAACCCATAAGCAAATAGTGTTTAGTCTTGACATGCTAGTGGTGGTGATAACCATTTTGGTTCTCGTGCTATTGCACATAAAATTGAAAAAGATTGAAATGCTACCCACAATACAGGGGGCCAATAGAGACTGTAATCGATGGATCCCTTTCAAGGTAAACCATGCGGCATTGCTGTTTCTGTGCTTCGGTATAAAGCATTCCTCTGAAGGGGACCACCCAAAGACAGCAGGTGACTCCCTAGAAAACTGCTGACCATGAAATGCAAGGTGTGGCACAAGAAAAGAATCCGCATCACGATTAATTCTCATCATTGCTGTTATTACGTCACATTCTCCATCCCTCATATGACTTGGTCGGGGGCGGTCTATTGGGTTTACAGATCAGGGGCCTGGGGTGATGTGCACCCAACTGTCTTTACAAGTGGCTCGCAGGTGCAGCTTCCCCCCGCCCCCCCCCCCCCACCTCTTCAACCAGAGGTATTGCAATGCATGATCGGCCACTGGCAGCCACGCGGCAGCAGACTGGAGATGTATATCAGACATTTTGGATACACAGTATTGGTTTCTATACTTCTCATCCTGCGCGACTAGGGGGATAAAATTACGTAAATTCTGTCCCTCGGTTGTGCGTGCGGATCCCAAGTGTACGTTTATCTACCTGCTACGGACGTGCGCGTGGCACGATTAAAAGTCGGCATTCATCTGGGATTTTGCCTTAGATATGGTTTGCAATGTGCCGTTACCTGTTTATGAGGCCTGATGAGGCTGCATTCATTCAAACCTCAGAACTTACACCCACCAGGTGGACACGTAACCGCACATTGCAGACAAAAAGGTGACCTTGTTGTCTGCAATGTGCGGTTACGTGTCCATGATGCATCCGGTCCCTATCGGGGCCTTCATCTATGTGCAAATGGTCTAGCAAATACTCTATTCAAACCATGTGTGCCGCGTTACAAACCAGCCTTTTAAAGCCCACGTCATGTCTTAAATAGAGCCTCCTACTGACCAATGACATTTCAAATGAGCGTTTTCACTCATTCTTCTTATTTAAGTGATTAGTATCTTTCTTTTGAATGGCCGACAACGGATTACCTCCACGGGGCCATGGTGGTCTTATGAGCAAATGACTTTGATTCTGTATTTGCGTATGTGACAGGTTACTTGGTTGGTTTAAACGTATTTTATTTCATAAAGAAAAGCAATTAGGAAGAAGGGCCAAGCCCTTTATTAGTCCCTCTTGCGGAAAAAAGTACGGAAATACGAGGCAAACTTTACCCAACTCCAGTATACCGCCGTTCATCGAGTCCAAGAGACTCGATGGGCGGCGAGGTGGAGAAAACATGTGAAAGAACAGACGCCACTTGTACAAGCACATGAAGAGGAGTTCACGAGTTACTCAGTAATGCCAATGTAGACTGCGAGTCATGAAACTGTCACCAATGCCAGTAAAAATGATTAGCTCACAGTTTCATCCGAAAGATTTATTTTTACCCTATAAAATCTTAAACAGATAAAGTATATAACATTGTCGTTCAGGCTGCAAGAGTCGCCATCAAACCGAATTGTATTAATAGAGAATGCAGCCAAAGGACTGCTGGTTGTATGGAAGCTATCCCGAGCTCAACAGGTAGAAGACAACAATTATAAATCCTTCTACTTTACATATTACCCTTGTTGAGAAAAAAAATCAGCCAATTTCAAAATTTAAAATTTGGAGAAAAACATTTAACACATTCAAATGTCAAAAAAAACACGAGTGAATATATTCTATATAATTCCCAGTTCATTGTTTATAATTGAAAAACGAAGCAATACCAGGAGACTAGCGTTATACATGTGTCTGAATTGCGCAGTATCTAGGGTCATATTTTTGTATTTACTCGGCATATAGTTCTCGCCTATCCTATCAGACACTGCATCTATATGAGCAACAATGCAGACACTTTGTATTGCAGGAAACATGACTCAGCCAACGTTATTTAAAAAAGAACTACATCATGTTGAAGGTACAGTATTTTCACAATTACAGACTACCTTCGTTGGGATGAGAAACCAGCCAATCACAACTGTGGTCTACTACCAGTACATTTTGGTCAATTGATCAAGTAGTGACAAACACTTAGTGGTGGCGCCACCGACGACGGACTGCTTCACACCAATTCTGAAGCGGTGCTCGTTAAGTTAACTGCGTCCCACACGCAAACGAGAATGTAAGATACACAGATATCATTGGCTACATGAAGTAATTCGGGGAATGCAACCCAAATTTGTCTGAGAGCAGAAATTGTCTTTTTAAATTGGGATAAAGTTGGAATATTTGTAGTCTCGGACGAGAGGGGTTCCACAATGTAACAGCAGAAGGAAAAAGGATTTTTCAAATGGGAGTGTTCTACAAGTAATGGAAGGTAGGTCGGAACGCCTGTTTTGGTCGAGTCGTGCCCTAGTATTAGGGTGAAATATTGGAGTTTTAGGAGGAACAGAGTAAAGATAGCTAGGGCTTAATTTGAGAACTATTTTGTACATCGTTATTTGTTTGAGTCTTTCTGTTCGTTTGGATCAAGCCTCTTAGCCAGTTTCTTCACAGACCTTTTCACTGAGTTTGGCTTTCATTGCTCCTGCCAAGATTCAGGCCGCAGTCAATTGGATGTATTCTAGCTTGAAGTTTGTCCCAGAAAGATACCATAGAATCTGGTAGCCTATAACAGCACCTAATAAAAAATTGTTAGGGTAATTTAATTTCGGCCCATCATAATTCAAAATCGGGGGTTTCCAAAGCGTGGCGTCTAGTGGTCACAGGTTGTTGGGAGACAAAGAGGCCAACTTCCCCGCCTAATCTTTTGGGGCGGTTCTTGAGCGTTATGTTATACAAGCCAGATAAAGTAAGATAATGGTTTTCTGTATTTTGAGACAAGAAAGTCTCCGAGAGGGCTATAATGTCATACAGTTTGGCAATATCAAACAGCTTTAAGCGACATTGATGACTCTTAACTGAAGATTTTCTTCTCAATTGTGGTTGTGAAAAACAATTCTTTGATAAATTCAGTAAATAAACATGAAAAAACCTCTCTGTTTGTTGTCAAATAAGCTTTAAACTTTCATATTATGACACCAGGATGTAATTGCAGGATGACTGTTAATGTACTTCAGGTAATTTAGATGATAAATAAAAATTCTTCCTCGTAGGCAGGGTGAAATTTTTAGGACGTTTAGGTTCACTGTAATGTAATGGGCTTTGCTGACCCACTTTTACACCTGACCTCAAATGGCATGGGTTGCTAGGGGTCATAAATATCTACCATGGGAATGAAAGAGTATGTGTCAAGAAATTAAACCAATCCAGATCACCCTGATTGCACTTATTGATAAAATAATGCAAGAAATGGATTTGATAAAAAAAAGCTCAAATTGTTGCATTTTTCTGTCACTGTCAAAGGCATTTGACACCTTCAATCATTATATATGTCTAGATAAACTGGAATATCATGGAGTTATTGGCACTTTGTTAACTTTGTTTGAATGCTACCTAACAGACCTGCAAAAGTAAGTTCAGTATAACCAAGTGAACTCAGACATGCTATAAAGGAAAACTGGAGTCCCTCAAGGCTCGATACTATGTCCCTTGTTATTTCTTATCTACATAAACGACATTGTTCAGAAAAGAAACTTTTTTAATGATCTTGTATATAGATGATGCCACTCTATCTGCTACTTTGAATAATGTTGGTAACAATGTTAACAATGCTGTTACTGATGATCCCGTGAACTCAAAACTCAACAAAATTCTTGTTTGGTTAGATGCAAATTAACTCTCGCTTAGTGTCAGGAAAAATAAATTTATGAACTTCAATCAGCCTCAAAGTATCTTTAGAATGCGTGAAATTAAAACAAGGAATAAGACATAGAATGGGTAAAAAATTTAATTTTCTAGGAATTCTATTAGATTTAAAATTAAACTGAAAAGCACATATAGAATAAAAGAAGCAGCCAGATATCAAGAGCTTTAGGTATTCTATACAAAAATAAACGAATAGTACCAATTAGTGCAAAGTTGAAAGTGTTCAATTCTCATATAATTTTTCATATGAATCACGAGATTTTAGTATGGGGCTCTAAATGCTCTGAAGAAAACACGATACAAAAGATAGCTATCAGAGTTGTGTCATGTAGTACATATCATTCTCATACAGATCCTTTATTTAAAACTGAGATTATTAAAAGTCGAGGATATCTTAACACTTGCCAAAATATAATTCTACTATAGATATATAAATCAAACCCTTCCACTCAGCTTGCAAATTTACCATTGATGCCAGCTACAGATCTACATACGCATGATAACAGGCTTGCTGAAAATTTATTTACAGATTAGTATAATCAATATTTCGCAAAAAATTGTCTTAGGTTTGATCTACCTGATACACTTTTATTTCATTACCATCATATATTTACGATAAACTTTTACACTCATCGCTTACAAGGGTTCTCTATATGTGCAAAAAATACCTATATTCAAAATTGCCAAGAAACTTTGGTCATTCCTAATTGTTATATATGTGCGCACCAGGAGCCTAGTTTTGAAATGTATAAATTATATTTGCAATTTCGACACAAAAACATAATAAATAATAAAATATTTTTTATTTTAAGATTACGCCATATCAGATTATTGTTACTATTCGGCTGGAGGTGGCCCTCATGATAGTGACATAACTTTGTATTACCGAGGGTCTCCTCTATCATTATACTTTACGCTTTTTATTTATTAAATAACACATATTATGATTTTTGCTTATGTATGTATTTTGATGTACTAAAATGATCCTGACTCCTGAATATCAGCACAGGTACTTCTCATTTTTTCATAAGATAGACTACGCACATCGATATGACAAAGGGTTTTATATAAAAAAGCCATGGATCAGCCCAGGTCTATAAGCACATCTCCGGCCAACAAATCAAAAGTGGAAAATAACAAGTACATAAACATCAACATTAGCGCGTTTCCGGCTGAAAGTAGAGGTATAAGTATATAAAATAAGCAGTCTCAGATGGTGGACATTATTTGAAATGTCAATTCTGCAAACGGTGACCCATACATAGACTACAGTATACATACAGTAAATATCAAAATCCAAAGAAAAGAAGAGAAAAGAAAAGAAAAGAAAAGAAAGGTTATGTGCGTTGGATGTGCAGTTCGGGACAGCCACACACAAGAGGTACAAATATAAGTATGTGCATGGGAAGAGTCAAACTTTGCGCCTGAAAAAGACCATTAATGTGTTGGTGAGAACACCAAGCGCATAATGCATTATGAATATGTATTTTAACCATAGACAGTTACAGCAAACATGAAAAAATTATATGAAGTATAAATACATTGACAATATACTGTACATAGTAACATGTACACCAGATGTACCGGTTGTCTACCAAACAAAGTTTGGGTTCATGTGATTAAACTTGAAAACAGATATTGTAATATTATATTGTAATATTAATATAAATATTCCTACATGTTTATAGGCAAATTAGGCCCATATGCAAAGGAACATAAAGTACACATAGCAGGAAGGCATCAAGTGACAAACAATAGAATAGATACTCAGTGGGAATAATTGCACAATAATCATAAAAGCTGATATGATTACATGTGATCATCTAGAAAAAGAATTGGAAAGTACACAAAGTATTCCTAAAAGGAACCTCGTGCAGCCATATATATCGTCATTAAATGTGCACTTCAGCCACAAAAGATTAAAACCAGTCTTTAGAAAGTAAATATACGTTTTCAGTTTACAACAAGCTGGTACATTTCCCAATATCAGGAAAAAGGACAATAATACATAAGGTCGGCTAACTGACCTAACAGGAAGGCGAACTTGGTAATAGATATGTTCTTGAGCAAAGCTTCCTGTACAGAGGCCACATGACCAAAGTTTGTCTTATTTATTAGTTACATAACATTTCCTCTTTACCACTATTGCCAAGGCCTCTGTGTGTGGGTCAAACGCATAAGAAATTGAGTTGAGTTTACCACTTTGATTCCAAAACCTGACGGTCCCTATGCACCATCTCTTGGTTCCTATGGATCTGGTGCTGCCTCCCTGTGCCCATGTTCCCTGTATCCTTCCTCTTTTGGACATCATTATTGGTTTTCAACTTGGGTTGCTGTGAACTTTCACTCATGCTCACTTTTGCAGTGCTTTATGCACATTCCCTTCTGCGGAAAATTATTTCTTAGTAGTCCGAGACTTTTTGGAGACCTAAATAGCTGATATATGTCCTTCAGATACCTCTGAAATAGTTGGAAGTAGAACCAGTCATTTAAATTGAAACCTAGATTTTCAAGACGGGGTCTTGACGTACACATCGCAGAGAGTAGGAAGAAAGTGCACACCAGGCAATTGATACTTTTTGGCTGCAAGTTATATCTGTTGATCCAGTGACAACTTCACCCACATCCTTTCTGGACAGAGGGCAAAAGCTGGACTCATAGAACCACTATGTGGCAGCCTTGGACGATCCTCAGCATTGCTATGTTTGTCAACTCCAGTTGGGTTACATTTGTTCTTGCGAGCAAATGTGCAGATACTGTGAGTATTGGCAAGAACACAAATGACTGCTCCATGGGCAGGCAGGGAGAAAGACTGATAGAGCAAGGCATAGGCAGCAGGCTGTAGCTGCAAACACCGAGCTTTAGATTCTGACTTATTTGATTCTTTGCCAATGACACCGCAACAGAAGCAAAGACCCCCCACGTGGGTTGCTCACATAAGCAAGTTTCATGCACTGATCACGCCCTCTTAAGCTGTTTCTTCAGAGTCTTTTTCGAAGAATGCAGTCAAGTGTGGATTGAAGTTTTAAAAATCTCACTACTCCAGGTTTAAGTGTTCAGAGCAGACGTCGGTGCGGCAGGATTGGAAACCTAAGGGTCCCTGTTCAGGTATATTGGAAACTCAACCAGTCTGAGCGCTCAGATCATAAGTCTGAGTGATTCAGAAAACCACCAAAGCTGGGATGAACTTCCTGAACTCCTGGTTCTGAGAGCTCTAATTGTAAGTCCGGGCAAGCTGTAGAGAGGAGGAAGGCACCCAAGGCTTTGGTGTTGCCTTCTGCTATTAGTGGGTCTTTGGCTCCTGTCAGAGTGGCCCATCCAGGGATTCAAGTGCCACTTTCATTGCCTCCACCTGCATCTGGCTTAGCTTCCTGCATCTTTAGCAGCTTCCCTGAAAGTAAGCAGCCGGCAATCCACCTAATTCCAGATTTTGAGCTGGGTGCCCTACCTGCCTCTCTTGAGAGACAAGCAGAACACAAGCTCCACAAGGAACAGCATTTGCAGTCAGACTTTGTCTTCTTCTTCTGTTGCCACCACTCCTGTATATAGCAAGCAGACTCTGTGGGTGGAGCAGCTTACTGCATCTGCCTTCATTCAGCCTTCTCATAGCCCCGGGGCTTGGGAGTTCCCAGAACTTCTTCAGGTTCCCCCCTACATGCAGTTTTGCAGTCAATGGCAGCTGTGACCCCTGAGCCAAGCCTTCCAGAGACTAAAAAAGGCACCCTCCAGAGAGAGCACTACTCAGTCTGTGGCCGCAGTGTCCCATGTAACTGACCCCCCTCTCCCACCCCATGTGGGTGAAGTGGGCAGAGGCAGAGTTTGAGCCTGCAACAGCTCCACAGGAAGTCATTATTACCTGTATACCTGGCATAGTGACAGACTCCGTGCTGTCACATGTGGTCACCTTATTGCCTGCAAAAGATGCATTGTTTGACAAGGCTTTGGGCCTCACTGCTCCCTTCATGAGTCCCAAGTCTTCCACCCTTGACATGTAGGTGGAAGATGAGCATCTGCTTTCAGGTGCATCTGTCAGCAGGTTCTGGTCAAGAGGAGGTGGCAACCCTCATGCCCCAGGTGCTCTGAGTGGCCAAGCTGGATGATGAAAGCTGGGCCTGTGGAACAGCCTACCACACACATGGATACCACTCTGACTCTGCCACAGGGCTTTAGCAATGTCAAAGCTCTCATTCAGTGTATGGTAGGAGACCAAGCTGTGGTCCCATTAGAGGAGGAGAGGTGCAGGACAATCACCTTGTCCTGCTGGGGCTTGTCCCTGGAGGATAGGCATCACAAAACCCCTATCCCTTTCTGGCTGAGCTTTTATGACCAGCTCACGGCTAAGTTTTTGGCACACCTGTTCCCATGGAGCTACCAATGTCTAGCTACCTTAGGCGAGGGTGACTTTTCCCAAAGCCAGACTATCAGGGGCAGTGGTATTCTGCACCAGAGCAGATCTTTCATTGTCATCCATTGCCAGTGGATTTGAAAAAGAAAGAGTTTGATGCTCGGCAGCTGAGATCCCTCACTACATCTGCTGAGGCCTTCAAGTGACTGGAATAGGATGCCACAGGATCCATCTTTGTGGCTTTGTATTCATATGTCTCGTTTGCTACCTTGAGGTCTCTCCAGGATGGCCTGAAGGGTTCTGTGTATATCATGGAGGCTGATCAGGATTGGCCAGACCAAGCATCACTTCTTGTGACTTTGTCATCATGAGTGGTTGATGACTGGGTGGGAACCACCTGCATGTTGGATCCTACCCTTTCTTTGTTGCTAGGGGAGGCCTACCTCCAGGGTCAGCAGCTGCCTGACCCAATATTGCACAGAGCCCGAATGGGGCCACTCGAATTTTGTTCAGAGGAGAGATATCAGAAGTCATTTGCTGGGGGCAGGACCCTTCGGCCTGCTTTGCCTATCAGACATGTATCAAGGCACTGAACAACTCTGTTCAGTGACTTACTTCTTTGGCCACCCAAGCCCCAAAGCATGGTCCTCAGACCATGCCTGCTTGCTTTTTGGCTCGTACACCTTCAGGAAACACAACACCCTAGTAAAAGCAGGTAGTAATTCAAGAAGGGGAACCACTTCGGCAAAGCAAAGCAGTCAGGCAAGCCCTAGGGCTCCTGACTCTGGCATGCTGAACTGTCTTGTCTCAGGACCTCCCTCCACCATGCCTTCAGACTACTTGCAGTGGTTATCTCTCCTCCCTCAACACACAATGGCAGTCTATTAGGGTGTTTCATTCATTCTTAATATCATGATTTAGGCCAGAGTGCTTTAATTATTCATTTCACGAACTCCGCCGACCCTATTTTAGCCAAAATCAGAAAAAAAATAAAAATGAAAATTCATCTTTTTTTTATTTCCGCCGACCGACGCAGACAGTTCTTCTATTTTTTAAAAATTTCCAGATATTCTGTTCCCACAAGCCGTGCTTAGAATCCACAAACAAACATGGATGAAAGTTGACATTACCTTGTTTTCTCATAAATTTCATGTAGTCCCCCTCCCCAATGGACCTCCTTCTAAGCGGTCAGAGTCCTGCGGCACCGACGGCTTTCCCATTGAAATTGCCCCGCGTTGCCGGACATCCCTCTGACGTGGACAACGGACAGGGTTTTAATCTCCAAGTCATAGAAATACCCCTCTGTGCGGACACAAAATTGTTAAATTCTTCACTGTCAGTAAATCGGCATAAGAATATACACGTATTTTTTTTCCAATACAAGTTACAACTCTATGGAACTTGAAATGATGTCGAAAGACCAACTTCTACATCGCTTTGATTTTACCATAGAAAGTTGAAGATGGGGACCTGTTCGTTTTCAGTCTTACACACCCAAATAAATCGAACAACAAGAAAACTTGTAGTTTACTATTGATCATTTTGTCTATGTATTTGATTGATAAGTGATTTATCAGTTCTAAATTATGCTGTTGTTTGACCGAAGTATGAGAAAAAAAATCCCACAGAGCATCCTATTACTCAACCCAGTGAAGGACCATTACTGAATGGTCCCGCATTAAGAGCTTGCCTGCTTGAGCACGTGCGACCGACACTGACGAAGTGCATGCCAGATCCATTTTTCCCACGGTCAAGAACGAGGTCAACATGGCGCCCATAACACACGTGGTGGCAATGGGAAAATGCCGAGTCTTATTTTGATACATAACTTATGAATTACGGTGAGTTAGGCTCCACCGAATGTGTAGAATAAAGTTAAGATAATAAGTAATGCCGTCAAAACAATTTTATGACATTTTAAGCTGGTTACTTCGCAAGCGCAGGCTCTGTACCCGGCGATGTATCGGGCCCATTGAGCGTTATGGGAAAATGACAGCTCAAGACCGGCAAATCTTTTCAAGTTGCGAAACACATATTTCAGCACCCAGACAAGAGCTCTTTATTGAAATAAAGATTTTAAGGGTTGTAATTGTTAAATTTGATAAATGATAATTTCTTTTCACAGCATATTTAATCGATAATGATGACCAGGTGGTGGCAAAAATTTGCGTACCTCGCTACCTGAGCACCTCTGGACAAGTCCACCATGGATTTGAGGTGGTGCATATGCGATTCCTCCAAGGAGCGACCACCTGCATTATACGACCGCTTTTTGTCGGCGCTAGGGGTGGTCGCTCAAAAGAGGGACTACTGTATCTATAATGCAGTTGTATCTGGTATTATATAATAGAATATACTTGATCCCCTCTCAATGGACAACCCCCTGCAGCAGACACTTTCTCTGTGCAGAAGGGGTGTCCGCTACAAAGGGGACTACTGTAGTCATTTTGATAAAAGTACCTGGGAAAAGTCAACGTTCATCCATGCAAGTAGTTCAGCTTGAAAAGCTTGCACCAGTCTAGGACTAGAGGTCTAAAAACATGCTACAATACAAACATACAGGTGTGTAAAGTGAGAGGAACATGTGAAATACACTGAAGTCCTGTATGGTGTACAGTAATACATGTAGGCATGCTCTAGTGCATGGAAGTAACCAGGTGTGTGGGAAATTTTTCCCCCTCCTACTCCACTGTGTCTGGAGACTAAATTTTTTTTTTTTAAATTGCAAGTGCTTAATTTTCATTTTTATTTTTATTTTTATTCCTCCCTCTTACCCAAGCTTTTTGTGGCAAATGTCCGTGAAACTAAAAATTAAAAAACTCTGGCCTTATAGTAACTTGCTGCCTTTTGTCAAAGAAAGGCCTTCGGAAGCCACATGCCAAAATGGTTCCACCAACTGCAGTAGAACCCAAAGCATTGGTGTCTCTGCAGGTGATTCAAATGCTTTGGAGCAAGCACACCATAGAGCCGGTGGAGAATTATGATTCTCCCGCCTTTTACCACCCACTCTTCCTTGTCCCCAAGCAGGATGGAGGATGGTGACGGGAGATAGACTTGTCATGCTGAACACCTTCCTGGTGGTCCCGTCTTTTCAGATGGAGAAACCTCAGATAGAAAGCTACGTCCATCATGTTGGGTGGGCAGAGTGAAATTTACTTCTCATAAAGATGTACAGGGCAGCGCATTTTGTCTCACTCATTTTCATATGCTATCCCTTCTTGTGGCTTGTACTTTCAGTCCTTCAAAGCATCAGTAAATGTTTTTCTTGTTTCTGAATACTTTTAATACTTTTTGCCAGATTTTTGTTAACCACTTCCAAATTATTAACTCTCAGCTGCCTATGTTCATAGAGGAATAATAGCTCTATGCAGTGTCCACTGCTACTCCTTAGGCCAAACTTCGTACCAATGAAGAATGCAGCAGGCGGTAATGGTAATAGACTCTCGTCAGAAAGGATTGTTTGTGTGTCTTTTCATCCAGAATCACTTTTGTCAAAGAAAGGCCAGGTGGTGCTTGCGGCTCTGTGGCCCATGGAGAGGACAACATCCCTGGATCTCAAGTACCTGTTCTTCCATGTGCCAATAACGTAGACTTCATGGAAATGTCTGTGGTTTGCACATTTGGGCTTAATTTCCCAATTCAGGGTGCTTCCTTTTGGCCTTGCCATGGCACCGCTGTTATTCACGAAGTTCACCCAGATCACCCAGACTGTTGCAGCTTACCTCCATCAGTCTGCTATTTGCATTTATGGGTGCCTGGGTGATTAGCTTATCTTGGCACCTCTGCAGGTCCTACTGAAGGTACTGTGCAAGGGTTGATCGCACAACTGCACATTGTTCTTAATTGGCCATTGGTGGCAGAGGAAATGTCTGGTGCAGCTGCAGACCAGCGTGCTCCACAGGAATCTTTTGAGTGCTCAACTTTTATGCTTGGTGGTTGCACACAGGTTGCAGTGACAACATGAAGGGAGTGATTTGTGTAATATCCATCAAGTTAGGCCTGTTTCATCATATCTTGAATCTTAAACTTCAATTTATTTTGGCCATGTGGAGTTCTGGCAGACCAGTTGTCATCCTGCAGTAACTTGGCACCATTGCATGATGTCAGATAGCAAGCTGTGCCCATCATGTTGGGTGGGCAGAGTGAAATTTACTTCTCATAAAGATGTACAGGGCAGTGTGTTCTGTCTTGCTCATTTTCCAATGCTATTCCTTCTCTTGGCTTGTACTTTCAGTCTGCCAAAACATCAGTAAATGTCTTTCTTGTTTCTGTTTACTTTAAATACTTTTGGCCAGATTCATGTTAACCACTTTAAAATTATTAACACTGACCTGTCCATGTTCATAGCAGTAAAATAGCTCTATGCAGTGTTCACTGCCACTCCTTAGGCCAAACTTTATACCAATCGTGAAGAACACAGCATGCGGTAATGGTTTGGACCCTGATCTGAAAGGATTGCATCTGTGTCTTTTCATCCAGAATCACTTTCCTGGTAGTCATAGCCCTATTCTGTAGTCCAAACTCTTTGAGACGTTTTTTTCTCACCAGATTTTCTGTTGGTCATGGCTTATATTGCGTGCTCTTCACTTTCATGCCAAGACCCTCTGCAGTTGAAATTTGCATTTGGTGACCAAGCGAAAGCTGCACTAATTTCAACTCTGGTGCCTGTAGTAATTTAAGGTAACATCATTCATTTCCAAGAATTTCTGGATGTTTGTTAATAAATTGTAATAATGTTTGAGCTGGATAGTGCTAACGGTTTTCCTTTCAAACTACCTTTATGAAACTGGATAATTTAACGTTCAGACCAGATGGATTTCTGATTTGTAACAACTGTTCCAGGTCATGCATACTTTTTTAAACTGATTTTCAATTGTCCCCACTGTTAAAAAATTTGGGTTGCCCGGTGAGCCTTTGATTGGGTGTTTTGAGGAATAAAAGCAGCTATAAGCACAGGTTCTCTTGGTGGCTTCACATGTTTGAAATGATCTATTGTAATGAAAAAGTTCCAAATAAAATAGAACCTGCATCGGGTTGCCTCCTGAACGTCATTTAAACGTGCATGCATGTCTTCATTAATGGGTCCTAGAACTTTCGGTATATGCTTATAATTTTGCGGAGCTTGATCCAATGCTTGCGACAAGGTAAATCTATCTGTAGGGTCCGTGGAACTATTTAAAAAGGCCTTAGTGTAGTCGTTTTCATCACCACATGAATATTGCTCAGATTCAGAAATTCATGTCGTTTTGCTCCACCATTATTATCAGACAATATCTGTGATCAAGCACAACACTTGGTCATTGCCTTTCACTTGCTACTTGGTTGTTTAGTCCCTCTGGCTCTCTGGCGAGACTCTCAGGATTCTTTTAAAACTGTTCACTGACTACGCTGCGGCAACCAGGTATTCCAGGGTTCTACTATTGGGGGGGGGGGGTCGGCGAGGGGGGGGGGAAGCTTTGATACTTGTAAACTGGCTCTCTGTTTGAATAACTTATGTGATTGTCCTTTTTATTTATATGCTGGTCAGATAAACAATTTATATGGATTAGCTTTGTATTTCTTATTGATACATTTGTAAGTTTCTACCAGGCTAGTTGTCTGTTGTCTGATTAAGAGTGGTTCAAGTTCAATGTTCTTAGTACACATCTTTCGACAACGTCGCTGAACTTTGTCTTGAATGTCCCTTCCCTCTTCAGCCATGGATTCCCTTTTAGATCCATATCCCAGAATAGGTTTGACTAAACTTGTGTATAGAACTTTAAACTTTGATGAAATGAGTGAAGCATAGACGGATCATTCCAAGTGTCTCCATTCCTCTAGATGTAATATATAAGGACCATCATGGACTCTCAAGGTGAGCCATATTTTGTTTTTCTTACTCAATTTTTTGTCTGTGATTTGTATATATGATATATACAAATCAGAGACAGGACCCATTACGCTACAAAAGGCCTGTATAGACCCGATACATGCAATAGAGGGTATTCATATTAGCTAGGATCCTGTGCTGCTACCTAGGCTGCAGCAAGGAACTTGACAGGACGGAGGAGAGAGCCATATATTGAACTCAGCCGTGCAAAATGTGCTTTTGTGATAAAAGTAAAAATTTCAGAAAGTAAACAGCTTACGTTATTAAGTCCTTCACCAAGTTTTAAAGCATGCAACATACTACACATGTTTAAACATTTCATTTCTTTTTTTAGAAAAGGTGTTATTTCCGATTTGTTAAGGTCACGTCACTGGTACAAATGCCTCATCATTCAGTTGCCTAAAAACTAAGGGGACCAAAGCAACACTATAGTTACTATAGTCAAATGTTAATACCTCATATACATTGAGGGCATAAAATAAGTTTAAATGAAGCAAGCTCGGCACGAGCACCACCTGGGTGCAAGGATTCAAGGCGCCACATACACAGACCTCCCGGATTCACACGCCGCAGTGACAAAGTAGGTGCACCACAGGATCCATGTGTATGTACATACTCAAAAATTTTCCTTTGGAAATACTGACTACAGAGTTTTTCGTAGACGTTTTTGGTGCGACAATTTTTACACAGTCCATAACGTGAATCATAATGAATCACATCAACACAATATTTTAAAACATATCGATATATATATATATAACTGCGTATTGATTTTTTATGCTTGTGTCCATCCCCTTGTTTGAAATATATATTTATCATTGATTTAGATAAGATAAGCATAAGCCACAGACAGCAGTCCTGTCACACAACAAGAGGTCTGTATACAGTTCATACATTAGCGTGCCGGATGGCGCTTTCACTAATCGTCACGGCGCGAGGGGTCAAGGGTATCACTGAAGCATCCCAGCTTCTGGTGCTGTAGCGGTAGCAAATGGAACCGGGTTTAAAGAGTACATCTCAGTGTAGAACTCGAAATATGGACAGTATAAAGTCGTAGCATGTCACACCGAAATGTATATATAAAAATATTGCAGACTTTTCAATTTCATTAAAAATACGGAGTGTGTAGAGAGGAATTATGATATGTTTTCACGTATATGTCACATCGGCCAGACTTGTCTTTTATCACCGGCGCGAGAGGATCCAAAGTTGCGAACTCAACAGAAACTGCCGTAAAAGTTTGTGGATTCATCACTGTTAACGCAGTATATTACAATTAGTCACAGTCCATAAAGTAACTTTTTGTGAATCACATGACTAAGATATTTTCTTGGGTTGACTTTAGATCTTTTTATACAAGTGTTGCACACAGATATGGAATCAGGACCATGCATTATGATAGAAGTGTATGTCGTTCTACAGAGACGACTTTTAATATAAGTATGAAGGCTTGGATTGGACAGACTGACATTACCGCATCCATAGAAACTCTGTAGACATTTTGTGATTCTATGCTTAACATAGGTTCCTCAGTCACAGCTGTATAATTATAATATTAGTTGACAGAGTCTGACGTTTTTGTGATCTGTAAACCTTAGTTAAATGTAGTTATAGTATAAAATAATAATAACAATAATAATAATGATGATGATGATGATGATGATGATGATGATGATAATAATAATAATAACGGTGTCTTGAGGTGAGTCATATTTTGTTTGTCTCACTCAGTTTGAATTCTTTTTTAACTTGCATTTCACCTGGAAATCATACGCCATGATTGTAATAGACACGAGCTATTATCGCCTCCCCTTGTCTTTGTACCTCCGTGTTGAAGAGCATCGCACGATAGCTGACTGACGGGGGGGGGGGGGGGGGCGGGAAGACTGATTTTGACATGAATGGGCGTTGATTTGATGGCAACAGACAACCACAGCAGGGCATATTTTTATGTTTCCCATCGGCGTTGACACACACACACACACACACACACACACACACACACACAGATATATATATATATATATATATATATATATATATATATATATATATTGACCCTGGCAACGTGTCGTACAAGTTCTATTACTTAGTCATCCGTTTCTTTTTCTCCAGTTCACTCAACAATGTTTGATTGTAGTCCATTACCGGTGGACCTTGCAATTTTTATGTTTTCGCAGCTGATATATTACTGTAGCATCATAAATTTTCACTAGGGATAAATATTCCCGAATTTTCCCGAGTAGACCCTATTCGGTTATATTAAGCTTGGGAAAATTGTGGCAGGTTATGTCTAATAAGTTCACAACACAAAAACATGTTTTATATGCTATTCCGGAAAATATTACTCGCGAAAATCTCTTTTGAGGCTAATAGAGGAAGTTTTATGCTCGGGAATATATATGATTATACAGTAATTATCTTCTATTCCACCAGTCACATATAAACATTTGTGATATTTATATATATATATATATATATATATATATATATATATATATATATATATATATATATATATATATATATATATATCCACTGTTACATATCTGCTCTCAATGTCTCCATCTGTTGACAATGTGTTTGGCGATAGCATCAGATAGAATACATAACCAACATATGGTGCGCTACAGCTCCATGCTATGCTTTTGCAATGGGAACTTTATTTTGACGTTTATCTGCACCTGATACAATGTGATGATGCTAGTATACGTACAGAAGTATGTCCAACTGATTTGCTCTTGTGTTTTCTTCGCTTTATTGATCATACGTATGTTTGGTACTGTACTTCTTTCAAACATATTTTCAACGAATCGGCCCAATCCTAAACTTTTTTAGTCAGCGTATCTTGCGACACAATTTGGATATCGGTATCACACTTTTTTGTTTTTGTGGCGTAAGGTCGCATTCTATAAAAGATGTCCATAGAGTTTTTTTTTTGAGTACAGTATGGACTTTAATGCTGTATAGACAGCGACCATGACATGCGATTGTGTATATGTGTCAATATGCAAAAGGCTACTGTTTTGCTCAGGCACAGACCACTTATATAATCTTTGCCCACTTTAACTGTCTCCTCTTTTTTTTTTCCAAATGGTCAATACAGTAGCTACCAGAGATGGTCCATGTAGTAGCTGGTACCGTCATTGGATAAATCTTTCCGAATAAGGTATAGTATTTTTTTTTTACATCGAATATATTATTTCCAGATTAGTCAGTATTTGTGTGACATGTACCTAGTAGTTACATATAGGCATGCCAATTTTTCTCTTACCTTTATATTTTACCTCTTAGTATGTATTGCATTGTTCACGGACGGTAGCGGTATTACGTTTCTGAATGTACCAAGGGAAGCTACATGTAAATATACCCTTAACATTGTGAAAACTCACTATATTTATGCAGGATTCCTTAGTGCAACACTTTCCGGTGGGTTGTAACTAAGCCTGCACCGAGCAGCAATCGGTATATTCAACATGCAAGAAGGGTACAACCAAGGTGCAAATTCTTTTCTCACCACGAAACAATGTTACTCCATCCCTTTTTCCCCCTTGATTGCTATCATGCATACGTCCCGTGTGTTCGAATGTTTGCGTCGTGTCAGCATATCTCTCACTACGCATGCTCATTATGACCGCATTGATGACGACCACCAACAACCCGGACCCCACGGTAAGGTACCAGACTTATCAAAAGTGATGGCAAATTAGACGATTTACAGTTTTTCATTAGAAAGCGAGCTTGACTCTAGTTATACTACTGACTTATTACTACTAGATCGAATTAGCCCCTTTAAAAGGGCTCCGGGATGAATCATTTATTTATCCCATAACGAGCATCGACGCCGACCCGAAAATGTACACTTGAAAACAAGTTTAAACATATTTTTTCCAATGAAGAAAGAACAATTGGCCGACTGGCTTACAAGCCTATTTTGGGGCCTCTTGTACATATATGACAATACAAACGATGAAATTTCGAAACACCATTACAGAAGACCACGATTGATGAATAAAGGTAAAAGGAGCTGATACGTGAGCTTCCTCCACGAACACCATAATACCCAATTTAGTGGTTTACTAGTCTTGTCACAAATACCACTCTTATAGACTATATAAGAGTGGTACTGATAATATGATTATGAACTGCTTTAAAAAATCATATTTTTGAATCTATGTATATCTTTCAATATCAATTAAAAGAATAGGAAGATTGATTCCCCCCAAATTTTTTCGAATGTAGTTCGTTTCTCAACCCGGTGTTTTAGCTATATTAAACAAGGGAAACGGCAGCTATTTTGAGTGCTGGCTCCACATAAAACAAGCTGGCTATTCGATAACATCAATTTTGAAGAGATCACTGCTCAGCTGGCGGCATCCCATTCTCATCCTAGCGTGAATGACAACAATTTTTCCTTTCGCCAGAATAATACATTTCATTACGCTTGGGTCTAGTTCTATTAAGTTCTCTTTTAAAGTCTTCTAATTGATCGAGGTTCCTAAAAGACATTGTATACATCATTGAACATTTGTGAGAGAGTATATAAAGATACGATTCAAGTTATAGATATAATCGTTGCAGGATTGCTTTTTGGACAAAGGATAATCTATCAATTGTAGTGAGTTCATGATGCATAAATAAGCAATATATTGTAAACTACTCTTCATTCTTTTAGGATCAGTCATAGGAGATCTGCTCACACATATGGTAACAAAAACATGAATATATTCTGCGAGGAGAACATATATTAAACCCTTAAAAATAAAACACAAAAAGCAACTGAGGTAATAGAAAAGTACAGTAACTGATCTGTCCTCTGAAAACAAGTTAATTCACAGAAATGAACTTTTCACCATTGGTTTTAATTGATTGGAACCATGAAAGTCCATTGGGATGCACGTTAGTGGCCTAACCAATGCAGAGTTTTCTATTTATTTACGCAACTGCCACAGATGCCCCCTGGCATCCCCACTCGCAGGCTCACAGGTCCATACACTTTGGGGTTTCATGATAAAACGCAAGTTATTCCCTCCGTTTTGACTTATGTAGAAATTTAAAAATGCCAGACCTGACATATTTTATATTAGATTTGAGTTATTATGACAAGAAATGCGATATCTATCATCATGTCAGGGTGCGAAAGCAGACATTTTGTTTTTTAGAGAATTCTTTCTTTCTTTCTTTCTTTTTTCCTCCCTCCCTCCCACCGTCCCTTCTTTCTTTCTTTCTTTCTTTCTTTCTTTCTTTCTTTCTTTCTTTCTTTCTTTCTTGCTTTCTTATTTTCTTTCCTTCATTCTTTTTTTACCACCAAATTTGTCCGGCGTTTTTCGGACATAATTATTCTGACAGCTATTAAACTTACCATAATTGTAACTGACGTACCAGTGTAATTGTGCATATCGTTTGGAATTGTCATGATGTTTAAAATTATGCAAATTCGGGGAAATTATAATTTAAAAAGCTCCATATCTTGCAAGCTACTGCAGATAGACCCAGAATTTGAATGCCATTGACAGGCTTGTGACATCGGCCAATATAAAGGACAGTAAATGAAAGCCGTAGAATTTTAACTTTCCCTAATTAGGGCCATCGGAAACTTTAAAAGTTGAGTGTCTCCAAAACTATTATAGATATAGACTCTATTCCAACTTCAAGTTATGGATTTGTCATAGCGGCATCCAATGAACATGAATTGAAATTTAAAAAAAAAATTGAATTTATACAAAATAGGTCAATATGCAAAATTTAAATCTTGAATAGTTTCAAAACTTTTTTAGACATTTTGTGCTTATCTCGATGTATTATGTAGTGTTTTCCCTCGAATTCGGGGGTTAAAATAAAATTATTATTATTATTATTATTATTATTATTATTATTATTATTATTATTATTATTATTATTATTATTATTATTATCATCATCATTATTATTATTATTATTATTATTATTATTATTATTATTATTATCATCATTATTATTTGTTTATTATTATTATTATTATTATTATTATTATTATTATTATTATTATTATTATTATTATTATTATTATTATTATTATCATTATTATTATAGATAGAGGTGCCATTACACGTTCAATTTATGAGTTTGTGACATAGCCGCATTCAATTAACCAAGAACCAAAGTTGTAGATTTTTAATTTATGCAAATTGGGGGAATGTACAAAATTCAAATCTCGAATAGCTTCAAAACTATTATAGATCCAGGTGTCATTCCAACTTTGATCTGTAGGTATGTGACATAACTACATCCAATGAACCCAAATTGCAGGATTTTAATTTATGCAAATAAGGCAAATACAACAAATCTAAACCTTAAACAACTCCAAAACTATTATACATAGAAGTAGCATTCCAACTTCAGTTTATAATATTGTGGCATGGCCACACCCAGTGAACCAAGAACTCAAAGTTGTAGCATTTAATGCAAACTAGGCTAAGGCACAGAATTTAGATTATGTTGAAAAAGTGTTGCATTTCAAACTGTTCTCATTTTGAAGACATTCTGACCAATGTGCTGTGAAGAAATATTCTTTTCTAGTTCTTGAGATGAGTTTACCTTTCCCAATTAGTCCATGTTTCACGATTTGTTCATTGTATATTTTGCATCAATACTGGGCCGGGGAGCTCTCAGATTGTAGATATTGTTAGCCTAGAGAATCTTCCAACAAACTTGTAACTGTTATCCAAATATTGTCGAAAGATATCGCAATTTACAGGAAGTTTGGATGCGTAAGAATGGGACAAGATCTTTATACTAACAAGTAGGTGTGGAATATTTTAGAAAATCTTAAGTGTTGTGCGCCTTGAACACAATAATGAGCCGCCATTGTTCAAAGACTTCAAAGATTTGAAATACACTCGATTATCACGCCCAGCGCAGCAGGGTCATGCCACTTTGAGTCCCTGTGTGGAACGGCCTTTTAGCTTGACAACTGCCGCACCCACATGCAAAAACCGTTTTGCGTAGGCTATGGTTTATCTTTTAGACTCACATTTCTCAGAGCGGAATCACTGCTGACATTTTTCTTTTCGTGCCATTTTATACAAGATGAAAGTACAGTTGCATTATAATTGTAAAATATGTTCAATCCCTATGACTTGTCCTCTTGAATCGGCGAATCTCTGCTGTGATGCTGGTTTCGCCAGTGGCTTTCTGTTTCTGTTCAATTACTCCAGCAGGACCCAAGGTTGAGTATCAATGCTGGACGCAGGGGCGGGAGCTGCACTGTCAATCACGACGTAGTCTCTCCTTAAACCCGGAGGGAGTCGGTGCAGAGACAGTATCACAGGGAAATTTATTCAAGTCCGAAACTGTTCGCGGAAAAAAGGAAAATTTGTATGCATCTATCCTGGTTGCACAAGTTTGAAATTTTAGGGGATGGCTTCTTCTGGTTTTGGTAACAGCAGGATATAAGTATTTGTCACGGTCTATGTCGACTTTTTGATTCACTATCTTGTAAAGCATGTATAGTCTTAAATTTTTTCTTCTTTTTTCCAGGGTGTCCAAATTTAGTTCGTTAAGTATGTTTGTAACAGTTTCCGGAATACGTTTATAATTATTCACAATAAATCTAGCGGCTTGTCTTTGGATTCTCTCAATTTGTTTTATATTTTTGCCGGTATGTGGGTCCCATGCAGCTGCGCTGTACTCAAGTATGGGTCGCACGAGAGAAGTATATGCTGTTAATTTGAGCTTTGCGCTAGTAGCACTTAGGTTTCTGCGTACTAGGCCCAGTACTCTACTGCCTTTGCTTGCTATATAGTTGGTATGAGCATTCCATTGTTTTGTGTTTTCTAGTTGGATTTCCAAATATGGACTTGAAGGCACCTCTGCTACTGTCTCGCCACACTACCTGTATATGGTATTCCTAGGTTTATTTGAATTTGGGATGTGCAGTATGGACGTACACCTAAAACCTGATGAGCTCGCCCCACCGAAAAATTCTCAACATTAATATTGACATCACCATCAGAACTCTAGTTGCTTTTTTCCAGAAAACTTGCATGAACACGAAAGATGGAACTATTCGTGTTTGCTCCTCGCGTCACAAGCATTTCTCCGTGTCGACATGCTGCTTGGCATGCTCGAGTGGAGAAAGCTTCCCAGCTGACGTCACGGCTCCGTTCACACAATGGCGCGAACTTTCTCAGCTTCGAGCTGAGGGGGGAGGCGCAAACTGTTCAAAGATAAAGGAAGCTATAATCATCGAAAAAGGTCTGCAAGTCTTTTAATGTAAGGGCAGGACATCGTTGAAGGTAGAGATGTTGCACTTTGTGCCCGCGATACTTTGCCTTTTTACTCATTGTACAAATAAGAACATGAT
Source organism: Hermodice carunculata (assembly GCA_964020975.1). Classification (NCBI taxonomy): domain Eukaryota; kingdom Metazoa; phylum Annelida; class Polychaeta; order Eunicida; family Amphinomidae; genus Hermodice; species Hermodice carunculata. The sequence goes on from OZ026621.1 coordinate 71,331,265, forward strand.
TACGTTTAAAGTTTATGAGGAAAAACTGCCACAAGTGCGTCGAGGCGGTATCCTTATTGTCCCTTATTACAGGCCACCTGGTCAAGAAGCCAAATGACGTGACTGCCTTCTGGATACGTATTCTCCCAATGTCGCAGTCCCGATTTCAATTGCGATTTAAAACAAACTGTTATGCGCTTATTTCAAATGGTCACTTTGTGACTGATGCAATGACGACTGGCAGTCTAATCAGATCAATCTTAAGGTTGGGGGTCAGACTTTTTTTAACGTTATCACCTAATGTGACATTTTCAAATTGATAGACGAGTCTCGCTATCGTGACTGTTACGTACCATACGTCTGGTGACCACATCTAATCATACAGTGATACCTTGCGCCTCTTCCTTGTCTGTCATAAGAAATCCCCCATTGTAAGCGCACCATACTGGACATCAGGAATGCCAACTTTGACATAGTGATTTCTCACTTTAAAGTGCCAATGTGATGCTGTCTTTAGTGCATATGGCAGTGTTGATGCAACTGCATTGCTCCTTCATATTAACAAAGATAAATTTTTCAAGCAAATATATTTTTATGAGACCAAAATACAAACCTTTGATGGGTTCATTTATCACAAGAATTAGGAGGAAACATGATCGCGCATGAATGCGATATAAACATGAAAAAAATGACTGCCATGGTCAAATTTATTCATGATATAACTGTAAATATTGACTAAGTTGCTATCTTATCTTGTATTTCGATACTGAGAAGTGACCAGGAAACTAAAATTAATTCACGAACGAACTAACTCAAAGACAGATGGACTGACTGACTGACTAACTAAACCTTAAAAATTGTGGAGCCTGACAAAGCCTATACTAAGTTGTAATTTCTATCAAAATATATCCCCCACCTTGTAAAGGGCACTGTCTCCAGTATGATAGTCATGGCTGAAATTCCTAAAATGTACTTTCCCAGTCTAGCCAAACTAGGTGAGATAAGGACTTCTGACTTCCACAAATCCAAACTTTAAACAAAATAATTGTACTATAAGCCAGCCAAGAAATATTGCACGTAATATTTTTAATGATTTGAAAAAGCATAATGAAGTTCATATAGGTTTTCTTGCCCTGTAGAAAGCTTTTGACCCTGTTTGCATTGTGGTCTACTGATTGAAGTGCGCTAATAGAAAGTATCCGTATTTGACAATATCAACTGCAGACCTGCTCTGGTACCCTCCATTGCTGGGCAACAGACTATGCTTCCTCCATAATGAGGGCACTTGCGTCAGTTATGTCACTTAAGCATCCAGAAATAAACACTTTAGAGGTTACTTTTATCATAGAAGCTCATTTGACGCTGCTTAATACACTAATATGCCGTCTTTCCTGTCCGGTTCCTTGCTGGATGCTAGGTGGCAGCACAGGATCCTAGTTAATGTGGATGCATCGTGTTAGGTTTCAGTGTTCCATTAATACATTGTGTACGCAGTCAAGTGTAGTTATTCTCAGTCATTGATCACATAGCCTTCTGTTATATGCATCACTTATAGGATTCCACAAGAATGTATCTTTGCGCACTTCTTATTCTTAGTTTTCATTTATGATATTGCAGGTGCTATCTCTTGCGATAGAAGACCATTTAAAACGATAAAACAGTTATCGAAAAATCTTAAAACCCCACAACATAAGCAAGACGAACTCCGGTGATCTTCGGTAAGTCGACCATTAGGGTCGTCTTTGGCATGCCATGACCAATGTCATTGAATCTGTCCACCATCTGTTCAGTCAAATGCAAAATATATTAACACTCCCACGGCTTTTAGATGATAAAGAGATATCAGAAACACCCAACCACAGGCAAATGGGGATAGCTTTATCCTCAAATTTACCCGAAAAAGTAATTCAACGTCTACCTGTTCTACAGAGATTGAAATATAAGTTCCCACGGAATTCTCTGTGTAAATTGTAAGCGACCATGGTACATCGTATTTTGGAATATTGTGTATACCTTATGATAAATGAATCTATCTACAACGAGCCTGAACGGATTTGCGTTGGTGCTTGTCCCGCACCTCAGTAGACTAGCTACTAACTGGATTTACTTGGCAGACCCTTGGAAGCCGCCGACAACATTTTTAACTAAGAAGCTTTAATAAAATTTTACATAAATTTTTCCCAGAATATTCATGGTGCCCTTATACAATGTTGATATCAGCGGTCGGAGAATTCATCCTCCCCACAATTTATCGCAAATTACATTCTGCACAAATCGTTCTGACGAATCATTTCAGCCGTATGCAACAACATTGTGGAATGATATACCTGACGATATCCGAAATTAGGAGTCTCCTTCAATATTCGACTAAACCTGAAACAAACCCTATTAGCCAACCATAAGACCCCTATTTTGCCCTACGTTATCGATTTTCCAACATTTGTCCCACTTAGCTACGTCTGGGTCACTCAGGACTTCACTCCCATTTTTTAAAGTTAATACCATACCCTCAGCTTTATGCTATTGTGGTCACACATTTGAAATTACCCTTCACTTCCTGTTCTCCACAACATTGTGCCTCAGCCTTTCTCCCAGGTTAAAAAACAATAGGAGGCATGCAAATTAATTTTCTGCCACAACTGCATATCCGCTTGTTTTAGTAATCTTCTCGCCTGGCGAGATACGGGCCGCTGCCTGTACTGGGAAGCAGATTATTACTACCATTTTAGAAATAAAGAACCATTAGTACATGCAGAGGAAAATCTGTTCCTGTAACCACCTTAGGAAACACTAAATCAATATGACTTTGGTATTTGTAAATTAAATTTCTCTAAAAGACACAAATTTTGTGGGAAAGAGGTGACTAGCCCTATCTGTGACAGTGATATGCCCGTGTGTCCCCCGTGACTGACAGACGTTAACCCCGTGCTATGTAGCGGGAAATTGAAACGCATATCTCGGATTGATCGATATCATAGGTATTGTCGCACAAGTTTAATGATTCATACAGGTTAGGAAGGCCTGCTCAAAACTATGTTGCTTGGTAAAGCTAGTTTTACAGTTGAAGGAAGGAGTCTTGAACCAACAGTTGATACCATTTGTTAATTTTGCTACCTGTGTTAAGTTGCTAAATTTCGCGGTTTTTGGTGCGATCTATGGGTCGGTTCACCATGGATAGAAATGGGCATTTTGAACTTCATGAAGGTAGCAAGAAAAGCAAAGCTGTGAAACCACTGCAGTCACTGTGACTTTTGGAACTGGTCGAAAATGTGAATTGCAACGGGAAAATGTGAATTGTATATGGACGGAGGGACGCCGGGTTACAAACATCTTATAACTTCAATTGTCTGAGTAGCCGAAAAGTACCCGCTAAAGGAGACCTGAAAATAGCGAGCTTACATGCAGTGTCTAAAGTCATACTGTATTTTTCAGGACGTTTGTTTGAAGGGGCGTACGAAGAGGAACCAAAACTGAAAGATCTGTGGCCATTTACCACACATGCAGCAACTGTATTGGATCGCCTGCCTGGGTGAGCATTACTTTATTTGTAGAATGTCGACACGGGGGCTGTTTGTGGCAGAGAAACTGTCTTGGTTGAATAGTCTGGGTTCTTAATGGATGCATTGATAGGCAAAATATGAAGTACGCCAGAATGGTTTGGAACCCACACCTATTGGCCAATTGGCTAGTGAAGTTCTGCATGGTGTGTACTACCTGGGCCCATACTATGTAGGTTCACCCCCCCCCCACCCACTCAGAAATATTGTTTGGGGGATGGTCAAGTTTAGCTTTTTTCTGGAAGCACTGTTGGATACCACAGCCGAGGGCGAGGTATTGCCAAATTGTGAATTCGTGGCTTGTAACACTGGATTTGCTAAAATGAGACAAAAAAAAACAAACAATGAAACAGTAGAACGAACACAGAAACAAACAAACAAGCAAAAAGCCCCCCGAAAGAAAACAAAAACAAGACCAAAAAAAAAAAAAAAAAAAGAAAAAAAAAAAGACCCAAACCACTTAGATGTTTATGTTTTTTCAAATGTATAATTAGTAGTAGGATGTCGAAAACATGTATGTCATGCTGTGAACTCCTCAGCTAAAGATTACTTATTTAGAGCTATTTATCAAGGTGGTTTTCATCCCCATTTCACCTTGCAAGCTTTGGCTGCAGGGGTCTGCACTAACCCAGACTCCAAGCAGCAACCAGTAACTCAACCTAATTGCTATTGCACAATCACTGGTATAGCACTGGTATAACTTTGTCCATCAACTTTTCTTTTCAAGTTTACACAAAAATATGGTAATCATGTATATTTTGAAAAATCTTAAATTGACACATTGATGGTAAAAATCGGCTCTCAGAATGGGGACTTGTGCATTTATTTAGCACCAAGAAGCAAAGGAAAGATTTGGCAATAAATATACTAAGTAGAAGTGAGAACCAAAGTAGCAGAGAGTGTCTACACAGTAATAAACAGCTGGCTTCAAAAAAATATCAGACTTTGGTAGGGAAAGAGAAATGGAAGTAAAAGAAAAAAAAAGCTCTCAGAAGATAAACTTTTGCATCTATTTTGCGCCTAGAAGCAATGGAAAGTTTAAGTAATATATATATATATATATAAATATATATATATATATATATATATATATATATATATATATATATATATATATATATATATATGTATATATTAAGTGGAAATAAGAAACAAGCTGGCTTACAGTATTAACGCAGTGATAAGCAGATGGCTTCAAAGAGAATTTTGGCATATATACTTTATTTGTTAAAAATAGTCCGCAAACGGGTTCACACATTTCCCCCATGCCATTGACAAAAGTGGTTTTCACACTGTCTTCATGGCTCGTGCTAGATCGCACCAAAAACTGCGAAAATGTAGCAAGATAACATATAGACAACATCAAAAGCAGCAAAATTCAAGAATTATATCTCCTGTTGGTTTGAGAATCCTTGGTATAAGCTCACTCAGGTTGTATACACTCTATACTTTATCCCATCATAATACATTTCTTTGTATATGTTCCCCTGGACTGGAAGCCATATGTCGCCCTCTTGCAGTTGAACCTCGCTGACAGTACTTGATCTCCAGTGTTGTCCTTTCATATGAGTTTTCTATCTTTGGCTCCTTCTGGTACCAGTGCTGGTACTGGTAGCCTAGCTTCTACACTAGGGCTTCTTGGATGTATTGCCAGTGTCAGTGCCTGTGACAGGGGCATAGGAAGAGGCCATAACAGGGGAGGTCCCATTCCCAGTGCCAGTGCTGGTGTACTTACCATTACCTGTAGTCCTGCTTCCACCATAAGGATCCTCACTACCAAAGCCTGTGCCAGTACTAATGATGGGTACATAGAAAGAGACCACCACAGTGGAGGTCCTGTTCCTGGTACAGGTGCAGGTACCAGTAGGTGTGCTTCTCCAGTAAGGATCAATGGTGCTGATGCTGGTGCCAGGGATGGGGACAGAAGTAAATGACCATAATAAAGGGTGGTGTTATTCCTGGTGTTGACGCTGTTACCAGTAGGTTCACTTCCAACTCAACATATACACATAGAGCCTGGACTGTCCATTCTGTAGATTGCATATGGTCAGCACTGGGCTGGTCTCAGTCTATGGCCTGGTGGCACCCAGACTAGACGAGGTGTCTGTGCAGGGTGTGGTGATGGGCATAATCAGTCAGCTGGTCCTGTTGATTGTGGCACAGATCAAGGCTTCATTGCAGGATCAAGAATGGGTCCTGCCGCAAGTACAGGCATGGTTAGTTCCTGTTACTGAGGTGTCCAGCCCTACAGTGATAAGTATCCGGGATTTCCTTCAGGTACCAGAAACAGGACCTCCACTGTGAAAATCAATCTTTTGTCGTGCAGGAAGAGGGCAATCTGCAATGAATGGTCACTCCTTTTCTGCAGGTGGTCATGTCGATCTTGGACCTTTGTGGCATCTCTCACATAGACCTGCTTGCCAGGAAAGACAGTCAGAAGCTACTGACCCATGTGTCACAAATGCATGATTAAATAGTTTGGGTGGTAGATGCTCTCTAAATAAGCTGGGGAAATATGTGGGCTTATGCCTATCCTCTGGATCCCCTGATCTGACATGTCCTGAAGGATATCAGGTTGAAGAATGTGGTAGCAATGTCGATCAGCACTAAGTGGCCTAGGAGGCCACGGGTGGGGACATACTGGAGTTCAAGCTAGAGCTTCCCAAAGCCATTCCAGCATGGCCAACTCTATTGTGACAACACATGCCTCACATATTTCCCCACAATTCACCTGTGCTTCATCTACACGTGTGTGGCAACTGTAACAAAGGATTTTACAGGCGTCAGATTCTTGGACAAGATGGTGGCACGAGTTGCCAGAGGTAAACTTCGCACCACTTCCCTGAAGGTGTATGGGTAGGTCCGTCAATAAGTGTGCCAACTAGGAACCGGGAATAGACCCATGGGGGCCTTTCTTCAGGATATAACAATTTTCTGATGTATCTTTTTGACCAAGGTCTGGAAATTCAAACCATAGTAGGGGGCTTTAGGTCTGCACTATCTTTCTTCTTGGATATGAAAGGTGCCAATGTTGGCTTGAGTATAGTACTGTCTCCCCTTATCAAGAACTTTTATGTGGACCGACCTGTGCAATACATGTCTTCCCTTAGAGGGAGATATTAGTGTTTCTTGCTGGACTTTGCTCTCTGATTTTGAACATAAGAACATCTAATGCAATTGATTAACTGTCTTATAAGAGAGTCATTTTGGTTATGTTGGTCTCTGGGGCTGGGGAGGATGGAATGTACACCCTTAACTATTCTAGGTTAGGCTGGTCCAAGGACCTTATAGAAGTATTTTTAAAACCAAACCCTTTGTTCAAGAGTAAAACACATGCTCCCGATAGGGCGACCACCACTTTTGTGGGGTGTTCCATTAAAATTCAGTTTGTTCACTTGGATTGCCTGGATTATGACAGATCACATTGTTCACCTAGAGAGCTTACTTTCTATGTAAAAAGAACCATACCCATCAGGAAAGGTAGACATTCTTTATTCTACCTTTCAAGAAAAAGCCTTCAGTTTCAGTCGAATTACTTGGAAACACAATCTTCAGTTGGGCCAGAAAGGCAGCCTGGTTAATAACAGACAAAATGCTGGACCTCAAACAACCACATCAAATAAGAGGACATGACGATTGTGCCATCCCTTATTCCTGGGATGCCCTGAAGCATGTTACATTTGATGACATTATTGCGGCATTTGGGAGGATGTCACACGTTACTTTCTCTGATTTCCATTTGAAAGACCTGGCCTATGTTGAGGGGCAGCTGCTTTCAAAAGCATTCCTACACTATGCACATAGGCCATGGTCCAGTGGTATCTCTTGCTACCCCTAATGCTCTAGACGGCGGTGTACCATGCTGTTTTATTGTTATGTGTCCTTTAAAGGATAAAGTGGAACATTTCGAGTGGTAATATTCCACCCCTCTTGAGTCAGAGTGGTCTCCCTCTTCCCCTTCGTTGGCACATCTATCAAATGTAGTGGATTGGTAATATGTAATGACTTAAATCTGAGAAATTCATTATGATCTCCGTATTTTTTATGATTACTTATCTATCCACTACACAAAAGACCACACAACCGTCCCCACTTCAGAGCATTCCGGGTTAGACACTTATGTAATTGGTCAAAACCAGAGGTCACGTGCTGGCACCGGGGTCAAGCAGTAGAGGGCACCACAGGGTTGGAGGCAAGAAGAACATATACGGAGAAAAGTTTTTAGTTGAGATGAAGTTTGGGTGCGAAATACTATCCTTGACAGATAATACTAAATGTAGTGGACAGATAAGTATTAACAAATATGGGAGTTATAATAAATTCATCAGATTTAGTATTTTCCCTGTATATGAGAAGTTAATTTACCATCTTTAACTAGATATCTTACAACGACGAGGCACATAAGTTTCAATTCAGTGCCAGAATATTACATGATCAGAAGTTGTAGAATATGCATGTCTTTTCAGAAAAGCTTAGAAAGGGAGCAAAATTCACTGACCCAGTCACGTTTGCCATTGTCAACGGGACTCAATATCAAATATCCTCGGAGGAGTCCTGCAGTGAAACTACCCTGGTAGGTATGTAGGCATAGACTATTATCAGCTAGTTGCAAAGTAAACATATGTCAGTCTTATGCCAAAGTGAGAGAAGCCCTCCAATCAGTGTGTATCCAGTTCAAATGAGGCTTTCGCAATGCTCAATTAAATTTTTTTCTTAACTCATTTGAATAGAGAGTCGTTGCACATTTAGCAAATGGTCACACGATCAAATAAATCCTTGTTGAATTGAAACAGTCATTTGAGGAAAAGCAAAGCACCTACAGACCCACTTTTATGTGGAATACATCTGAAAAGGCTCTATTTATGCCATTAATGTAAACAACAACACATACCAAAGCGCTGCAACACAGCAAGCAGCAATTGATTAAATGCCGTTTACACACATGTACACACTCACACACACATACACACACACACATACATATATATATATATATATATATATATATATATATATATATATATATATATATATATATATATATATATATATACATATATATGTATATATACAAAGTGCATAGTTTTTCAAGACCGTGATGGTTGGCAATGTAAATGGGGATATCACTATATGTATGGAGACTAGCTGTGAAAGCCGTCTGAGATGCCTAAAAAACGTATTGAAGCAATGAATACATGCCGAATGTGATAGTTATGGTTATCTTATTCATGTGTAATGAAAAAGATGGTGTAACCAGATCACCGGATAAAGACGATAGATATTTTCCTGTGTCGTCATGCTCACATGCATTTTTCGTCCGTAAACACATTGGTATTCTGGAATAAATAGAGCAAATATAGTCTTGGAAACTACGCCATTATCAAGATACTCTGTAATATCTAACGTAAATCTGAAAGCCATTGGTTACAGCGCTATGAACTTTGTGTTAATGCAATGTGTCATAGTGCAGGGAATTGCTCTACTTTTCGTGAAGATAAATATACTTAACCTTCTTGTTCATATAGCTTACAAGAAGCAAAATACATTGTCGTAGCCCCGTGCTTGTACTTTTTTATCATGCCGTCGTTTTGCAAGCTCTGTTGTTGGACAGACGGTCTTTTTGACTTTTTTCTGAAATGGTTATATTCCGTACTCCGTACTGTACAATGGAGACAGATTGACAAGTGTGTTAACATACAAGGATCATGTCGCTGTCATACTAAAATACATACATACATACATACATACATACATACATACATACATACATACATACATACATCCACACACACATACATACATATTTTTTTCTATGCGGATTGTGTTGTTTGCTGGGCACACTTGCAACTGCTCACCATGATTTTCTATTAATGTGCCTTATAATGTATTAGCCTCTGCATACTACTGCCATAGATTGTTTTGAGTTTCTAATGTGATACCAACGCAAAACCAGAAGGGAAGAATGTGTGATAAAATAATATAAATATATATAAACATTCTTTGAAACCATAGAGACCAGGAACAATTTATTTTTCAAACTATACAACTATTTTGAGCAACGGCGTAAATAACCATACAAATTGTGGCCACGGTCGAAATCATCGTTGTCATCTAATCGCTGCATTGTCGAATTTCAATGCAGTACATCCTGACAGTTTAACACAACGGTTTTTCCGATCACAAACGCCTGGGTAATATTAACAGATGAGGGGCAGGTTGCACAACAAAGTTTGGGATATGCATAGCCAACACGAAAATTGGGCTGCCCCATACTGTCCTTATGATTGCAGGTAAACTTCAGACGTGACGTCATAGTCACTTTTGACGCCAAAAAACCCCTGACAGGAAATGAATCGAAGAAAGAAGTCCGAAAAAGATGGTTCTGTGGATCCAGACGAAATGGAGAAAATGGACGTTTATGTGGACACACCAGACACAACAAACACACGCGAGAAAAGGAGGATTATGAAAAATATCATTATTTTGGGCATTGGGTTCTTGATGAACTACATAGCATACTATGGATTAGCAAGACTACAGAGTACCTTGCATCGCGAGGAAGGCCTCGGAGTTATCAATCAGAGTGTTTTGTATGTAGCCCTAATCCTCTCTTGTCTCTTTTGCGGAAATCTCATTATCAGTTTGTGTGGGCAAAAATGGGCAGTGTGCTTTGGCATGGCTGGTTACGTCATTTGGATGGCAGCGAATGCATATCCGGTCTGGGGAACCATGGTACCAGCTTCAATTATTGTTGGAATTGCGGGTGCCCCCATGTGGGCTGGCCAGTCATCATACGTGGCCAAAATTGGAGCCAGGTATGCCGCCATCAATAAGGAGGTTGAGAGTGTGGTCATCGGCAGATTTTTTGGCATATCATTTGCCTTTTATCAATGCTGTAAGTAGTTGACAATTGCTTGTAAGGGAATTCCAATACTCAACATGTCTGAAATACCACAGAAGATCTGGACACTACCCCCATACGTTGTTTTCATGCGTTCAGTGATATATTTACCACATACTTATTCATTCGACCCTAATGGCATTTTTCCGGCTAATAATTAAATGTCATCTGCTAATTGTGTTTTACTACTTTACGGATTATTTTTCAAAATTTGGGTACAACTTTCATGAAAGATCATTCCAAATTATATGCCCATGGTCAACAGCTTTTCTTAGTGCACTCTGGGTGCATTGCGCCCAGAGTGCGACAAGGAAAGCTGTTGACTAAGTCTTAAATCAGGGTGGAATGAGTTAATTAGGTCGTATTTTTAACTGATGCCTCTGAATATATTTATATTGGAAATATTTCACTACATTATGAATACAGACACTAAACTGCAAAACAAAAGTGCACGACTCTGAATCGCAATGTCGTGTAAAGTAAATTAGCAAGTTAGTGAAAACCTTCTGAGAAAAGTACTCCATGAATCGACTATTTCGAGGTGGCGTACGTTTAGAACAGGCAACTACAGTGTTTTGCGCGCCAATTCTGAACCTTTATGCTTTCAGCATCAATACTGGGATCCATTGTGGCATACGTCATCTTAAGTCAAGAACAAAGGAATCAAACAGGTCCACTAATCGTTGAGCACTGCGGCATAAGTGACTGCCCGGGAAAGAATCAAACAAATGCAAATCTTAAAAAGCCAGAAGCTTATCTGGTAAGGACCACTGACACGTTTCATCATTAATCATCCGTTAAAGAATGACATATTATTCGTGATGTTGGCTTCTTTATTCCTGTTAGCAAAACATAACGAAAGGAAAAAGAAGTAAAAAGCAGACGACATGAACATTAACGACACTGGACAGTGTCTGGTATTTTAATGGGACAAATTGTCATGGTGTAATTCTGGCGCTTAGGTCCCACAGAGTTAAATCCAGCCGTCATTTTTGAGCAACTGAACTCTTAAAGATTTTAAAATGAAAATCCTATAATTGCCATTTTACTTGAATAATTAACGTAAAAAGTAGACCAAGTTTCATTGACTCAATTAAAGAAGCATCGGTGCTTTGGAGAATCCTTAGCATTTCTTATTCTAATAAAATATTAAGATATAGATTAACTTTCTTAATTTGGTATATCTGTCTCGCAAATTGTATTATTGATCGAACTAATACGCAGCGGAAACATGTAAATAGGATTTAATTTGGAAGTAGTGACGAAAAAAATTTCTGAAGACTTAGCAAAAATTTGTGAGCTAGTTGATCGCATTTTTTAATTCAGAGGTGGAGGTGTGCGTCTGTGTGGCAGATCTTCTGATACTGGTGCCTTAAATGTTATTTTTCACCATTATTTTACGCGTTATTGTGCTCTGGGGTTACATGTGCTCTCCTTTCTATCTTTCCCGTGTCGATTGTTTTTAGATATTATGATCTGTGTTCATAGGTCAATACTATTAGTATTTGTTGTATGTCATTGTGCTGGTCACAAGAACACTTTTCATTGTCTTTCATGGACTACCTCACAGGGTCAGCTGCAAAACGCCTGTTACAATGCCGCATTGAATGAAAAGCTTGGCCGGCATTGTATTGACGTTGACTTGCTAAAATATGTCCATATTCGTCATGGGAAAAGCGCCAGTTGGCACAAACATTTTGAAAGGTCTCTAGTTAACCCATACGGATGTTCTAAGAAGCATAATGTAAATAGTCGCATATCGGCAAACCATTGCAGACAAGATTGAAATAGGAAATAATCACAAAGTTGGTGCTACTAATAGGACCGAAGCAATTTAACATTTTATTTCACGAACTCTGCTGACTGCAAAGAAAAAATTGTTCATATGTTGTATTTTTTTAATATATGTTTTCCCCGACCGTAATGGAAAGGGTATATATACTTTTTAAAATTTCTGCAATTGAAATTGTTACGTTTCTTGCTACAGTTTTTTTTCCGTCTTTTACCAGCCTGCCCCATGACACAGTCTGAAAGCACATCAGAACACAAACAGGCAGGTGAAAAGACCGATTTAGTATCTAATATATTGGGTCTCATACGGATGCTCAGATAATACAGTTTTGACGAAATGCAAAGCAATGACTAGTGTATCATGAGTAATTTTTGCCTCTGCTATCTTTTTTTCTTAAGCCAAATATCACCAAAGAAAAAAATACACACGTTATTTTAATTTTTACTCCTCTTTCCTGCCCCAAAGTTTTTTAGGATAAAGTTCGCGAAACTATTAAAAATCACAACTCTGACGTGATACAGAGAGGCCAGTTTCTAATGTCAATAAAGTCTATCCTTCCAGAATAAAAGGACACTGACAAACCTGTGCTCTCCAGACCTTGCATACAAAAAAGAAATGAAGTATTTCTGTGACTCTCGGATTTAGGTAAAGATCACTTTTATTGGAGACTCTCGTGCACAGATATAAAACTACTGGCACAACAGTCCAAGTCCTGCTCAAACGCAGTGCATGTCTCGTAAGTGAGCCTAAATGCCACTGTAAAACCAAGCCGATCGCAATTTTAGCATGCGCTATTCCATACTGGTTTGTGGCAAAAAGCTCATCTTAACACGGAATGGAAAGGTTAGTCAGGCCACTAGGAAGTATCTCGTAAATATTACGTGGTGGATTTTTGCCACGTTATTTGCTCGTCACAGCTCACCAGATGCGAGAAATGGCTACGGCTAGTATGCAGCATGCCGGGCGTATTAAAGTCGCATTTTATTTGCACGCGTCTACCTGACTTCGTGATGCCAGCATTAGTGACCACCAACGGGGACAGCTTGGGTGGTCCATTATGTTAGACCTGCACTGTGGGTTTTAGCTCGAAAAGTTATTAAGTGAACAGTGAAATTCAAGAAAGAGACCTTGTAGCCAGCAGAATGAACTTAATATCATTCAGATGCTTTGTAAATCTGGCTCACATAGAGGACCTCCAACATCAAAGTCCTAACTAAAATATTTCTGAAGTTATCAATTGAACTGCCAAAGACTAATAAAAATCTGACTCCAAGTTTCTATTTGTATTTCCGGGATCACCTCTCAATCTATAATAATGACTTGTCCAAAGAGTATCCTACTTATCGCGAGATATTGCGAAATCACGCTTAACTATCCTAGAAACAGAAATAGTTACTTGACATTGCGTAAAACATTATCCGTTAAATTAACTTTGTTGGATCTAATGCTGAGTTTTTCATCTTGCAGTCAGACCCTCAGTCTTCTTTTCGGTGAGCTTAAGGGGGTTTCTTTATGTATAAGATTGATACTATATGTTGATGTCACAGCGTTTTGAGGCTTCTTAAAATGGATGTCCGCATGACGCAAATATCTCACTGTAATACGGTAGTAGTATTATCATTATGGCAGATATGGATCCTTGTGGGTACATACGTGGCCATTGCTTGTGCTGGCGTGGCCATGTTGATGATATTTCTCGACAAGTTGCCACCGGACTTACGAGACCCCTTCGACAGGAAGGAAATTGCGTCACAGACATTCAAACGTCTAAAGGCAACACTCTTCCATCTGCGGAAAAGGGAACAGTTGTTGTTGCTACCGCTGACAATCTACAGTGGGCTTGAACAGTCGTATTATAATGCCGACTTTACGAATGTAAGTGCTTCATTATCTAGTACATTATACATGGTGCGGTGTTCCTCTTTAAGTGCGTGTCACAACAGTTGCACTTACTTTAAAAAAAACCAAGTCAACTTGGAATTCCTCCTGAAAAGAACGCTCAGTCAGTTACCAGCCCTGTTTAATTTCGACTGTTCCAGTGCAAGTAAACCTTCTACGCCAACGAATTTTTATGATGCAGTTTGGGCACAACGGATCCAAAAGTGCGTCGAGGAAATCTGTTCACTTAGTTTAGAAATTAGCCTTTTAAGGGTTACAAATGACTTCCTAATGGTCATAGGTATTGCCAAATATTTAGAAATCACAAAGACCACACATATAAATCACCGTAATAATTGTATGTGTATTTCTGATACAGTTTCAAACGAAACTTAATCGGCATTAATCCTATACAAAGTACCGAAAGTTGGCTGCTAATCTAATTTACAATATGAAATACACACATGCATACATTCATACATACATACATACATATTGTTAATATGAAATGCACACACATACTTACTTACATACATACATACATACATACATACATACATACATACATACATACATACATACATACATACATAAATACATATAACTGTATATCACAGTATGAGTTACATTCAACCATATACCAGGCTGCTTTGCTAGAGCTCCGATAAAATCTGTGGATCCAGTACCGATCCATGCTCCTACACTCACTGACGTCGAGGCCTTGTGGCGTGGCATTGCGCTCCTGTAGGCAGTAATACGTAGTATGGGGCATGCACAAATCAGTTTCCTACTCTGGCAGCCATCTTTGGTGGACTCATATTGTTGGAAGCTCCCGCTTTTTTCTTACCTTTTGGTACTCTTGGTTTTGATAGGTTGATAGGTTTCTTTGGAAACGGGTCCTATCACCAACTAAGTTATAGAAAATCTTACATGGCTGAGGGTGAGATGCTATTTTTCTCTCACAAAGGATCGTTGCTGATGGAGAAAATCACGAGTAGCTGCAGGTCATGAGTGATTTTCCACTTGAGAGACAAATAGTAACTCACTCTCCAGCCATGTAAGATTTTGTTTATTGTACGTTTAATTGAGTATTCCTGGCCAAAAATATGCCCTAGGCCTACTTTCACTGCCATGTTTGCTTACATTCATCACAGTTATTCCAGGTCACTGGTGACCTATAATCAACCATTGCTCGCCCACAGAAGATTTTGTCCAAATATCAATGCATCATTGCACGCAGGTGCGTCAAAATTTACTTGTAACAATGTTTAGGTTATGTGATCTTCAGTGAGTTACTGATTTTTAATTTTGTGTAGAAAATAATAACTAAATTTCAAACATAAAACAAAGTCCAGTTTTATTGGTTTTGTGACGATCCATGGAGATGGATGTTGAGTTGGATGTCCATTGGGACACTAAGCACCACAGGATAGCCTACTTGGATGACCATACAACATGTCGCTCCTGCATGCCGAAAGCCTAATTAGTGGCAGAAAGTCCATAGAGCAGATGTTGGATCTGCAAAACAGACGCTCCATCAAGCTGAGGCACATTATGAGCGTGAGGTCAGTGTATCTCAGCGGGGGGGGGGGGGGGTAAGAATCTTTGACTTGAGGCAGGTGCTCTTTACATAGAGATCCAGGCACCTTCCAGTTTGCCCATTCCTCACAGTCAGGTGCAAACAAGTTCTCGAATTGAGGCTCATCTTGTGGGGGAAGAATAGGCCTTATATGGACCGTGCATGGACTGTGGTTGAGAGGTCCTGTTCAACGTTCCCCTCCACAGTGACTACAGCTAAAGTGAGAGGGTCTGTAGGGAATGGCCCCTCCTATCCTGCCTGATCTAGGGCCTGTTGTGTGTTTGTAGTACAACAGCAGGATGGTATATTCGTGAATACCAAGGCACTTATCAGCAAGGGCGTGACCTTGGATAGAGCATGGGTGACGTCTTCATCACTCCCTAATGCATCTCTTCTTCCTGGCTTTTCTACTTGCTCCCTGTTAGGACAGGCTATGGTTGTGCTTGTGACTGACCAGATGGTTATGGGCAAGGTGGGGGTACTGTTTGGTGCTGTCAGGTAAAGGACAGGTTGGAGCATAAGGCACTCCTCGTTCCCCAACTCACTTGGAGATGCCTGGACACTTTTGTAGAAGTGGGGCTGTGTGATTATCTTTGTCGGCTGCACCAAAGCCTAAGCTCGCCAGCGCAGTTAGGGTAGTGATCACTGCCTTTAGTGGTGGTGGTGGTGGCCAAATCTTTGCCCCTTTGGGGCCAGGGTTCTAGCTTTACTTCTTGGTTGCAAAGACTAGGCAATCATATTCACTTTTGAGGAGATGAGGGATCTGCCTTGTGATTGACCTTTCTTCTGTCTTGCGCCCCCAATCATGAGTGTTTATGCTCTCACCACAGGAGGGAGAAGAAAAGAGTAAAAGGAGCCACTGCTACTATTCCTCCTCTTCTGCAGAGGACGGGGGGGGGGGGTGATGCAAGAACCTCAGTTCACGCACGTCACCAGCTGGGGATAAGCAGTTGCCTTTCTTGGTAGTTCCCATGCCTGTGGGTGAGTATTGATGCATAGACAGGTTGTCCCCTTTATGCGGTAAACCCTCCCCAAGAAGGCAGTACTGCAGACCCTAGCCATGCAGCTAAGGGCTGTGCCCATGTCAGCAGAAGGCATTGAGGCAGTCACAAGATGTAGGTTCTGTTTTCGACCTTCATGGCTGGAACGTTTTTGGATAGGCTGGGTGTGGCAACATGCCAGACACTGGATCCTACGGGGATGGCCTAGTCCCATGATGGTTGTTTGCTAAGCTGAAGGCAAGGTTGGAGGTGTACAAGATGAGTTGTTCTATGTACAACCTTGCTCCCGTGATGGTTGGCGCTCCCTTTCAGGACAGTGTGGTCAGTAAAGCAAAGCACTTCTGCCCTTTCTTTCAACACTTTGGCATTTTGAGCAGGATGCATGGGTGATGACAATAACTGGTTCTTTCCATGAATGTTTGGGATGTTCTGCCATGTTCTTCTTGAGGGGGGCATGTGAGGACCTGTCAGCAGCAGCCTCCATCAAACATTTGGTGGGGGCCCTGCTCAGCCTTGAACAGTCTGGAGGACATGTTGTTGGGCACATGCTTATTGGAGCTATTATTCTTGAAGCCAATGTCAAGTTGGTGTGGCATAATGCACTTGGTCAACCTGCTGACAACAGTGGGCAAAGCTCCTTACCACCTGCCCTTGGAACCAGTTGGTCTGGGGCTGTTCAGCCATTAGCTGGTTCCCCTTCTTGAAAGTGACAGATAAAATGACCAAGGTGAGGTGGCAAAGGTCTCTAGCTGAGGCTTTGCTGAGGGGCACAAGGTTGACCAATGTGTTGTTTTTCTCCTATCAGCCTGTTGCAAATGTGCATGGTTCTTTGTTGCAGCAGAACCTGCAGAAGCAGAGGGCCCAGGCCAGCTAAAAAGGGTGGTCAGCCTTTGAAGTCAGGTTCTTCTGGTTCCAAGGGCAACCGAAGCCGCCACCTTGCCCCTAGGGGCATGTGCCAGTCGACTGACACCTCTGAAGGCCCACCGGTCTGCAGTCCCTCTCTGCCTTCTTCACAAGCATGGCTGGTGGCTGAATAGTGTTGTTTGCCAACCATTGGGTTTGCATACCAGATGATTTTTTTTGTCGCAAACATCATTTGTGATGGTTATTCACTAGAGTTTGCAGAGAGCAATCCTCCTCTCCTCTCAAAACTTCTAGTCTCTTTTCCACTTTGCATAGAGGCGGATCTAGAACTCTTGCAGGAGACTATGCAATAGCTTGTGGACAAATAGGCCATACAACCAGAGTTAGATGATGGGTCCCCAGACTTTTACAGTGATCTCTTTTGGTGCCAAAAAGAGACTGCAGGCAGAGACTAGTAATCATGTCTTAACCCATATCTTGTAGTGCAGAACTTCAAGCTGGAAACCCCTTGCCACCATCATGACAGGGATGCAACAGGGCAATTGGGCAACCTTGATAGAATTGAAAGATGCCTTTTTTAACATTTTAGTGGCCCAGCAGTCTCAGAAATGTCTGTGTTTATTGGTCAACAGCAGAGAATTTCAGTTCCATGCCCCCCCCCCCCCTTTTTTTGCCTGGCACTAGCACCACTCCTCTTGGTCATGAAGAAGACAGTTGCTGCTGTACACCGACAAGGGATCCAGTTGCACATTCATTTGGGTGATTGGCTCCTGCTATCTCAGGACTGGGGCCTGCTTTACCAGAACATGCAGTTAATGCTTGATCTGTGTGGGAAGTTAGGCCTAATCATGAATCTCTCAAAGTCCAGGCTGATACTTGTGATGGAGTTTTGTTTCTACGGATTCACTTCTTAACAAGCGCCTTCATCTGTTGGCAGTCAGAGGGCAGGTTAAGGGGACCATGTTCCTCTTCAACTGGTTCAGAAGAGCTTCAGCCTTGTTGGTGCATCAGTGGATGCATCTGCTTGGGACCGTAGTGTCCATGGACTCTAAGGTCCCTCCAGGGAGACATTGGCAACCAGTCCAACTTAGTTTTTGGGATCGTTGGGTTAAAAAAAGCTGTCTCCTGTCTCAACTAATTGCGATCCAACTGATTCTGAGTTGGTGGTCCCTCTGGGTGAAGGTGATGCTGGGGCAGTCCCTGGTGCCATTCAGTGGTGAACTGACCATATTTACTGATGCCTCTCTATGGGGCTGGGAGCTCATTTGGATTCTGTGACAGCCTCAGGTGATTGGCATCCTCAGGGGAGGTAGTTTGCATCAATTGGATAAAACGGTGGTAATTCTTTGTGTGCTGCCCAGTTCAGTTCACAGATGGTGATTAAGAACATCCTATTGACATACTGCAATTGTACACCAGTTGTGTACATCAACAAACAGATTGAAAAGGCTCTCTTCTCAAGTCGATCTTGCCCTGGTGCCATCAGAATGCCATCAAGATCATATATCTGCACATTTCAGGTTGCCTTAACGTGAAGGCAGATCTGCTCTCATGCCAGTTGCAGGTCATTCAGACTGAGTGGTCTCTGAATCCCAGGGTGGCAGAAGTGATCTAGTTCCTATGGGGTCAACCACACATCAATGTCTATGCCACCGGGGACAATGGCAATTTTCCAATGAGTTTGTTGTGGGGAGCACATGCCATGTCAATTTCCTGGCAGGGTATGTGAGCATATGCCTTTCCTCCAACCTTGCTTTTGCCAAAGGAGCATCAGTACAGAATCTTTCTTGTTGGCCCCTAGGGGCCAAAGAGGGATTGGTCCTTGGACCTTCTGGAGTTGAGTGCAGCGGCACAGCCTCTTCCTCCTCAACTGCTCTGGCAAGCAGGCTCAAACAAATTTCACTGCAACCCGCAGTTTCACATCTGGTGAGTATTGCCAAGGGCATTGCATCAGCTGCCTTCTCAAAGGGAGTGGCTGAGTGGGTTGCCGACCGGAAACTTTGTAAGCCTTTTTAAAGGTTTATGACTCCCGCTGCAACAATTTTGCAGCTTGGTGCAGTGTTAAGGGCCATTCGCATTGGGAGGCTTGGGTCCAGCAGAGCTTTGAACTATTTTTAAAGTCTGTTTGAGGAGGGGCACTTGAAGGTTTGCTCCATCAAGGGATACAAGTCAGCCATTGCCACTACTCATGAGACCAAGGGGCACAGTGTAGCGACAGATTCTTTCCTTTGCAGACTTGTCAACAGGTCTTATACTGATTGACAAGTGGAGCACAATCTTGTGCCTCGCTGGGATATCTCAGTGGTGTATGAACTACTGACTAAGCCCCTGTTTGAGCCTTAAAGTATGGCTTTAATCAATCTGAAAACCCTAACCTTGAAGATGGTCTTCCTCTGAGATCTGGGCACAGGTGCTAGGCATGGGGAGAAACACCACTTAGATAGATCCTTCATCAGGTGGTCTGCTGATGGCAAGGGTGTTTTTCTGAGACCTAGGCTGTGATTTGTGTCACAGGTTACCAATGATCTGTCATCCCCTTTGGCAAGGTTGTAGGTTAAGTCCCTCTCTGTGACAATGGTGATTTGGCACTTTATCCTGTTAGAGCACCCCAGTTCTATTTGGGGTGGACCAAACCTTATCAAGCTAGGTGGAAACATCTGTTCCTCCATCTTGGTCCCTAACACCATCTTAAGATGGACAAGAAAAACTATTTCTTCAGCCTACAGGATGGCTGGAAGGGACAAAGAGCTAGGCGTCTTCATTTTCTCTGGGCTCATATCACCAAAAAGTTCTCTGCCACCTGGCATGCATTAGCAAACACTTCAGTAGGGGATGTTATTGTCCATGGGATGGCTCTCTCATAATACCTTTGTCACTTTACCTAAGGAACTTGGTAGAAGTTGAGGCATAACTGTTGGTGCTCAAATGCCCCTCAACAGCTGGTTCCAATTAGTCTTATGGGGTGCCCCCCAGCCCCTCCAGCTCAATGGAGTTGGTGTGGGGGCAATGGGGGTCCAGGATGGTTGTCTGGACCATGGCTGTCTTTGAGCTAGATTTTTCAGAGGCAATTCCCACCTCCAGTCTGATTTTACAATACCTTAAGTGACCTACGGTGTTGTAATGTATCCTGTATATGACGTTTTTCAACAGTACAAATATTATCAAGAAGCATTACTTACCATAAGTCACGAGAATTCCTATCCAACCATCCCCGTTTTCGGTTTCTCCTATGCAGTTAAGGAAACTGATTTGTGCATACTCCCTAGGATGCATTACTGCCATGAGGAGTGCTGTGCCACGCCACTGAGTCTCGACTTAAGTGAGTACAGCAGCATGGAGTGGCACTAGAATTTTATTGGATCTCTGGAAAAGTACCTTAAGTGTGTGGAGACCACCTCAAGTGACCTATGGTGAGTGATATTCCTTACCAATAGTTTTACTGTTGAAAAACTTCATGTTTGTATATATCTTAATGTACACACACACACATGTAGAGAAAGAGATAGTCTGCACAGTAATAAAGGAGGTACAAAGAGACTTTTTTTTCTCAGACACATTTTATGTCCCTAATCATCAAGAAAACTTACACCTGTCTCTCTCTCTCTTTTTTTTTTTTTTTTGGTCTAGACATCGAACTGACTTCCACGTCTTGTTATGGTATACTTATCCCTCAAAATCTGACCTATAATGCATTTTGCACATATTAAAGCTGCTGCCTTCATAGTCACAAAGACTTTTAATCTGACGAGAAATTTGGGATCAAAATTAAAATCAACTTGTTTTGATGCTACATTTTAAATCCTGAGTCACATGAACAATTTTAGTGTGAACCAATCTCTTTTATGCCTATGGTACAAAGCATACAATTACGATTTCAGGATAAGGGCTCTATCTTAATTTGATCCCAATTTTGATCCAGCTTTAAGACAAGGTACTGGATTAAATTTATATTAATATAGTACAATTTAAATGTTGAAACAAAGTTTACATTTTGTTCGGGGTCACAGGTGCACAAATTTAATTTTAGCATCAAAGTCAGGATTAGATCAAATTCTTTGTGAATACGGGCACGGGGTATCTAATTCAACCGTCTTTATGTGCTGCAGTCTTTCATTGGTTGTCCGTTGGGAACGTACATGGTAGGACTGGTGTTGTTCCCTGCATTCATTGTCAGTGGAATTACTTGTGTGTTCAGTGGTCTGCTGGTTAAGTACACTGGTCGTGTTCCGTTATTCATCACGGGTAAGAAAATAAAAACATTTATGATTTAAGGGTTCTGAGACAGAGACCAATATATAAACATATAAGTTGATAAAGTAGAATAACCAAAAACACAATTTCGATTGTTTCTTGAAGATATAGTTTTTATCTGCAAATATACTCTGGAAAAAAAGTGATCGACCCCGTTCTATTAACTTCGTGTGATAAGAATAAGACATTTTGCAGCATATATGATATATATTTATGGATTTGCGTAGCATGAACCTGGAAGGAAACTTTAAGGTCCAGTGCAAAGTAAGGACAAGTTGAGCCTGAACAGGGCATAAGGCCGGGATAACACCAAGAAATAGTCATGAAGTTCACCCAGCAATGAGGTGCACACGGGCTTTAAATGACCGACTGCCAGTACATGATACATCACTGGCAGTCAACATATCTCGGCGTGGGGATCACTGGCAACAGACCTTTGATTTTAAGAGAGGAAGAATTGTTAGTATTCTGATTAGCAAGTATATCTTTCAAAATATGGGTAATGTAATACAATTGACAAGGCTCACTTTTTTCTCCAGAGTATATAAAATGTCAACACTCCCATGAAATACCCGTTTTTGTAGGCCTCCCGGTGCTAAGTTTGTTTTTAAGTCAATAGGTTTTGCCTGGGAGCCTTGAGCGAAGCCTTACAAGGAAACCTTTTGACCTAGATCATTCTTTTCTCTCGGGAAGGATGTGCTGGTGCTTCAACGAATTTGTTTATAAACCACGCGTATCTCAAGTCGCTAATTGATCATTCAGGTGACTGAAAAATTTGGCATGATAAGCACTAGAAGATCGTATATTAAACTCTTTTGGATAGGTGTTTAGTACAACTGTTACTGTCAGGCGATCTGACCACAATAAATAAAAAGAGGGCATAGCGCCGAGAATTTGAACCATGCTGGTATTCAGAAACTTGTTGGAACATCGTTTTTCCTCAGCAATTAGTTGCATTTCGTTTATTTTCAGGCTTTTTAGTTGATCTAACACACCACATGGTGATGAGGCTTTGGCAACCAGATCCCAACAAACTCTACGTGTTTTTCTTCATGGCATGCTGTTGGGGCATTTCTCAAGGGATATGGCAATCGCAAATAAATGGTATCATCACCATCACCATGCCCTTGTCAAGACTATATTATTATTATGACTACCTTCCACCATGATCATCATTATGCTGATCTTTATGTGTAAAGTGTAATAGAAGGTCAACAAGTTTATCCATTGATATTACTTTTTGTCTCTTAATGTGAGTTTAAGACATATTAAGATTCATTTGCAGAGTTTGGCCATAGTATTGGAGCAATTTGAAGGTTGCACTCGCATCATTTTTTCAAAATTAACATTTTGAAAGTTGCAGTAGACCAGAATGCAGAAGCAGTTCAAATGTAAACTTTGTAAGTTTTATGAATCATGGGTGAAAATGCATGTGGGGGGAACAGTTATCACGATCAAATCTACAACTGAGAATGCACTGTGAAACATGATCTGTTTTTTTTCCCATTCACAAAGAATGATGAAATATCTTTACTGCTTTGTTATTTCAGGACTGTATGGTTATGTTTTCCGAGACGAAACCGAGGCAGCATTTTCCAGTTATCGGCTATGGGATTCAATAGGATGTGCCGTTGGCTATGGGTGGAGCAATTTTCTTTGTGTCTGGCAGAAGCTCGCCATTCTGACCACCATCCTTTGTGTGGGCATTGTGGGTTATCTAATCGCCGAAGTGTTACTATACAGAGAAAACCGACCGGAAAAAGAAACAGAAAAGAAGGATGATGTCGGTATTTCAGTTGGGGACCAAGAAAAAACATAGATGGCTGAGCGTACTGAAAAGCCTGTGGACACATGAGAAAAAGCGGCGAAAGCTTCCCCAAGTTTATCTTTAACGTTTGCAAATCATTCCGACAGGTCACAGCCATTACGCGACAGAAGTCCAGAAAGAAGAAATTTTGTACTAAGAATTATACACCGGTAACGAGTGATAAGGATTACATTTACTCACGGCCGATGAATTTGAAACAATACTCTGATTTCAAATTTGAAGTTATGGTGGTTTGATATGGTTGCGGTCCAGCTTATTCGGGCCTATCCAATTTTTGCCAGCAGTTGTGTCTGTACTAAAAAATATTGTATGTTTAAAAAGTAAAGAATCAGTTTAATTTACTGTTAACCTTTTTCGGTTCACAACTGTGTCAAGCCATGGATGTATCAGATTCTTCCCTATCGGTATTATGCACTTAAGAGTCCAGTTTATCTTGTTTTGTCATAATGATAATGATGATGATAATAATAATAATTATGATGATTATAATAATGGTGATATTAATATTAATAATGAAATAATGATGATGATAATAATAAAGATAATAATGATGATGATGATAATAGTTAAAATAATAATAATAATAATAATAATAATAATAATAATAATAATAATAATAATAATAATAGAGACCGAAGGCTTGCCGAAGGAAGCCTTGAATGATATTGATGATAATGATAATAATAATGATAATAATATTATAATAATGATAATATAATGATGATGATATATTAATAATGAAATAATAATAATAATAATAATAATAATAATAATAATAATAATAATAATAATAATAATAATAACAACAACAACAACAACATTAATAATAATAATAATAATAATAATAATAATAATAATAATAATAATAATAATAATAATAATAATAATAATAATAATAATAATAATAATAATAAAGACCGAGAGGTGCCGAATGGAGCTTTCTGCTATTCTGTTCACTTGCATTTTTTCCTGCTGATTTTAACGCTTTCACTTGCCGTAAACGACTGTCAATGATGATTATAGTGCATGGACAAAGGAATCTGACCACAAATGAAATGTGAGTACCGAAATCTGCGACGTTGAATCAATCATACCACCCACATATAACGATAGTTTGCGCTGTCGACCCATCGCGCTTCGCTCTTGATGGATCTGTTGTTTGCGCACCAATCGAGAGATGGCTCTGCGCTATCGATCGCTTCTCCCTCGTCCATTGTGACACTTCGTGAGTTTTCGTAAATCCGTTTCTCGCGCTGCAAAATAAACTTGTGGATTTCATGTCACACATTTATGAGCAGAGAAAAATGTTTTTCAATTGACATCAAGCAAGAATATTTCACCAGTGATACTTCAAATCTTCAATGCCTTTAACTTTTAACAATGGGAATAGAAACTTACAGTTTTGAACACAAGTTAGTTGATAAAACGGCATAACCAGTTAAATGTCAATTTTGCATCACTGTTCCTCTGCCAAAGACCTACAAATTGAAATTGGGATAATACTTCTATTTGTGATGGTTTTGCAGATTTTAAACATCAATTATTTATAAATATCAAATAGATAGCCCACCTGAAACCGTGAATTTCAGTCTGGGTTCAGTGAAATGACACTTGGATGTCCCAACATATAACATGTATCTTATAATGACACTAGTTGTCAGGGACAATAAGCGAAGTGTTTATTTGTTATTGGGCCAATTTACCTGTCGTATTCAGCAATTTAACAAAATTTTTTAGGGAACAGCTGGTTTCGTTGTAATGAGCTTTCACTTTATCTGCATATAATGTCCTTTTTAGAAATCCAATATGGCGTCTGTCTGAATACGTAGGAGAGATGCATTACAGAGTATTGTGACTGCCAGAACAGTGATCCAGTCCGGAAAAAAAAAGAATCTTTCACTGAAGTGATTAGTACTTTACACCCGATTGTATTGGTATTTCTTTGGAAGATTTTCCCCACTGTAGGGGTTTTTTTTGTTTTGTTTTGTTTTTTTTGTTTGTTTTTTTTATACTAAATTTTACCATGCGTTTCGATTGAAAGTAGCTACGCGTCGCGCTGGACAATCATGGCAATGTTCGCATCGCAAGCTTAATATACCACTCCTTCCGATTCTGACGTTTGACTTGTCCAGATACAATACTTGTCCTTGCGCTAGGGGAAATATGCGCAATTCTCGTGACAAAAATAACCCTATATTTCCTGGTCTCCAAGCCAACACCTTTCAGAGAAGTTTGGGGAGCATTTCCAGATCCGGTGCAAATTCTCTGCACAGCCCATATAAGTATTGTCAATCATGCCAACATATTCCCGATGCAGGTTTTCACTGCCATCATTATGTATATAAGGTCCCATTGGGCCACATACATCTTTTGTTTGGCATGTCTAAATGATACCATTGCTACATTTAAATAGCAAATTTATGCTGTGCTCAAGCTTTTGGTCTTCACCAAAAGCAGTGAAGCAACATTTTTTTTTTTCTTAATAGAAAAGTTGCAACTGGCAAACTTTTCAGACAAGGAAGGTGCGGTTTCAGGCAGGTTTCTTGTATCGTCAAGGCAGACATAGCAGTAGCGCAGGTACTTGGTGCAATCACATGCCGGACAAAAAAAAAAAAAAAAGAGAGAGAGCACACTGCACAACATTGTAGCTGCCATATCTTCTTACGGTCAGTTTTCAACAGATCATAACTCCACATCCATCATTCTGAGGAGCTGAACCCAACATTTGCAGTTCTCAATTTCAGCTGATCAAGCATCAAGGTCTGCGGTTAAATTATATGATTCAGTTGCAAGCTCTGCCATGTACTTCTGGCTTTCACTGATGTCCTGCTTTTCAACACTTGTCTTAAGGCATATAAGGGCTGCAAGTTACATTTTGTACTGCTCTACACCTTCTCTATGCAGAACCCTTTTTGGAGAATGATTCTGCGATAAATTGCATACCTTGGAGATAGCGACTATAATGATGTGCACTGAAAATAGAGTTTTGGATAAAAGCTGTATTGAGCATTTACACCACGCTCGTTCAAGCTAGCAGAGTTGACACATGGGATTGGTGAGGTTTGGCTAAATTATGCTAATGAACCAACAAGACCAATGTCCAGACTCGCAACTACACGATCAAATAACTCCCCTGGGTGACAAACAAGTATCTAAAAATATTAGTTTCTGTGATAATTTACGTATAGATATGTGGTCATTTACAAACGTCCTGAAATGGACTTTTTAGGGGTAGGGTTGACTTTGGAGGCGTGTAGGCCATGTGACCACAATACCATGCACCCATATACAATATATGGAATATTCATTATTCAGAGCACTAGATCAGGAAACTTGTGAGTAATTTTTTACTGCAGGGAGTGCAGCCATGGTACAGCCAAACGATCTCAACTTGCAGTCTGGGCAATTATAACTCGTTGCATAAAAAATATTTCTTATCAAAAATTACTAGATTTCATTTAAAAGGACAAGCATGAATGCAATAAATTCGAACTTGCGTCAGGATGGGCAAGGTATTGTAGTGTTTCAAATTATAGAATTCACTGAAAACATGTTTTAAACATGTTTTGAGGCGGTGATTATTTTTGATTTGCGAGTATCCTGCTCTTAATGTCTTGTGTGTTGGGCATATATATTTCTGAGTATGGACCTTGACATGAACTTTATGTAAAAGCTGTATGCATTGTTCATGGGCCAGGAGGCCTATTGCTGAATAAAACATCTTATCTATCTTATTTTCTGGTTCCATATTAACGACAGATACAATGAGATGTAATTCTGTACTCCCGATAATTGGGAGCTGGCCATGGACTGTCACAAACAGTGGCACATGACTGAAAAAGATGGAAGACCAGCCGCCCACTGCTTTTAGCAGCTGCGGAGATAAGGCGCAGATGTGGTAGCTATCCAAACAAGTGTTATCTGGTTATGAGGTAAAACACCTCGCAATACACAGTAACAGTGGACAGCGAACTCAACCAGTTATACACTATTCAACCCTGGACCTGGGTATGGAACCAGATCGGTCCTGGTTTGTCCATGTTTTCCACTCATTTTTTCCATCAATCGAATCAAAATGGTTAAGCACACTAAAGTTTTGTTACAATGTGACTTTGTAACAATTAACATCCCAGACCGACGTTGTCTCTGTGACATACGATTGATAATTGTGTGACACATTCTAACAGTCGTAGAATTACGCAGCCTATATTTTGCTGCTATGCAAGCTTTGAAATCAGAATCATACTGAAGATAGATTTGTAAATAGTGTTAGAAATTGAATCACTGTTCCTGGTTTTATGAGTAATTTCCTAATTTGGCCAGTTCCATGAATCCTTCCATTGTCCAGCGATGGGACCGCATTTGGTAACAACAGTAGCTTGTTCTTGCCAAACCTATCCTAAACATCGTCACATTTGACAAATCAAAGTTACTTTTCACAGAGTGCTCGATTTTCAACTTTAACTTGTGGTGGTATCATTCTAAATCCATTATATACTTAAGTCTTATAAATAATCTTCTTACTTTAAAGCTAAGCCCAAGAATCAGTGTTTTGAGTTTAGTTGATATGTGTAAACATACTTAACAGTACTTGGGCAGTCATGTCAGTTTTCATATTGTTATGTTGTATTATAACATTATCAAGGCGAGGAGTTGATAGAAGCCATTGGCTTTTTTTCCAAGCCTGTTTTTCACGCTATGGAAAATAAATTACGTTTAAACTAACTAAACTAGAGTGTTCGCTGCATAGGTTAGATCGGTTCCCAGGGCTGTGCCACTTGTCCCTGTAAATTTTAACTGCACGGGTCCACGCTCTCCGTAATTTCAAGGGGTTTTTGTTTGTTTGTTTGATTCTTTGGGGGTGGGGGTGAGGGTGTAAACAAGCCTGTAGAACATGTATTGCCACAAATAACAGCAACACACTGACACATCCTGGGCGGGAACATGGACAAAATAAATATTTCTAAATGCATTTTTAATCCTGTTGATAAAGGGTAGGTAAAATATGTTTAAACCAAGTGACACTGGGCAGCCATGACTCGCTAGCATGGTCGGAGCCTTCCCTGGCAGCCAGCGGTGTTTTCAAAGTAATCTTCACTCATTTCAGACCGGCACGTAATTTCGCTTACAGTAAACAATGGCTTCTCGCGCAATACACATTCAAAATGCCCGCTCATCCTACCAACAATGCCATGCGCACTGTGCACATCTTCCTGTGAGGTTTTTAGCACAGCAACGCAACCTGAATCCCACGGAGATGTCCGCATGGGACCCTGTGGTCATAATAATTGTTGCACGAGCCACACCGTTGAGCTGATGGGCGAGTAGTATTCTTACTAAAGGGGGCTTGGGGGGGAGGAGGTATAATGCCCAGGTGACGCACTAAACAATAAATTTCAGGGTTTGGATACCGATTTGTTTTAGGTTGCATTGTTACTGCCTTTGGGAGCTCCCACTGGCCGGCCGGTTATGTGCTACTACTACTACTACTACTACTACTACTACTACTACTACTACTACTACTACTACTACTACTACTACTACTACTACTACTACTACTACTACTACTACTACTACTACTACTACTACTACTACTACTACTGCTACTACTACTGCTACTACTACTACTACTACTACTAGTAGTAGTAGTAGTAGTAGTAGTAGTAGTAGTAGTAGTAGTACCACTAACACTACTACTACTAATAATAATGATAATAATAGTAATAATTCACGTGTTTTGGGGCACCTGTAAACCTTTTGCTTGTAGATCTACGCTTGGCTATGATCTGGGGCCATAGAACAACTACATGTTCATTTTGTTTAACAGCAAAGTCATAATCATGAACTTTAGTCATTGAGGTTGTCTTTTAACATTCTTTTAAATAAAGGGTGTCCTGTAGTATCAATTTTTGGTCAATTTCTCTTTTTATTCGTTACCGTAGCAACGAAAATCGGTTTTGGAGTTATCCAAGCACGTTTTAACCGTATGTATGTACGTGTACATTTCACCACATCACGACATAACATTAACTCCCCAGTAAAAGAGGCGCCTCAAAGGAAACCGACCTACATAGTTCAACAATTGGCTTACAGGGAACAGAATGTGAATCAATCTATCACAAATTCCCGTTTAGACACTGAAAGCAGCAAACACTTAACATCAAATATTACCATTTTAAAATATGAATAAATATGATCAAGTTTCTGTAAAATAACATAACATTATTAACGTGGTATTCACATTGACCTATGTATGTGAACATTAATTTTTTTATGTGTATTAGATATATGTATCATTTTAAAACACAGCTGCGTAACAAACATGTGAGATACACGTAATATGCCTAAAATTCTATTCTTGCCAGCATGTACATTGTAAAAAGCGTCACCTGTGTACCATGTTGTATTGTATGTTATTTTGAGAATGAATAGCTTAGTATTATTGCATACAAAAACCCTATGTTTGTAGCTCGTTATTGTGTTACTTAGAGCTATTGCCTCAATATCAAATGTTGAACAATTGGACACCTTAAATTCTCCAGAAATGAACCCCCAAAAACTGATTTCAAAGCCAAAATGATTATAATTTTAAAGTACGAATTCATATGTAATTCTATTGCATATTGTTCAGCAACACTTTTCTTCCCCTAAACATATAACAACTTAGTTTATAATGCTACCGGAGAATCCTATGAAAATAAACCATTTTAGCGGTTTCCATGGTAAGGCTGTTGCTCAAAGGTTTTCATTCAGACCTAAATGCATGGTGAATAAAACGATTTTGAAATGCATTATGTAGTTCTAGTTGTTGTGGAAAAAAAACCCAAAAAAGTATGGTCCGTAGCATATGCGTGTCTTTACAAGTGCATCGGCTATTTTTGTATTTAGTTTTATTACCATAACAACCATACATATTTTGATGAAATATGTTTACAGTGATGCATATGTATTATTTACTTGTATCAATAACACATATCATATTTTGCTTCGTCAGTTTGTCAGATTGCCTTTTTCTGTAAATATATCAGTGGTCAGAGAAGTTGGTTGTATGTGTATTTTGTCCACAAGAAATCAGACCTCTGTCTCCAGAAGTCTTCATGGATACACCTCATCGTCCCCGGAAGGTAGTAAACGCTGCGTCTTCCAGAAGGTACGTTTCCACCTGAAAATACCATATATATATATATATATATTCTGTGCAAGATTCACAGTTCCGAACGTTTGCAATTTATTGTAAGCTCAGGTGACTTATCCGTTCGTCATCCTGTGCAAGATTCACAGTTCCGAACGTTTGCAATTTATTATAAGCTCAGGTGACTTATCCGTTCGTCTGTTACAACAATTTCATATTTTTGACTTCCACTCTTAATGCGTCAATTAGATTCTCTTCCAGGGGTGGTCACATCTGAAAATGTTGTAGCACCAGATATATCGGCTGTGGTACCTGAGATGTCGGATGTCGGAGGGCAACCAGCAATACGGGGGTCGGGGGTCAGAGGTGAATGGAATTGGGCATGACGCCAATTCGACCAAGTACTTTCACAAGTAACTCATTCCTCCACTGGAGGTACCCTAGACATTCACACAACAAATAATTCACATGGAAAAACCAATCTCACTTACTCAGAGGTGCTGTTACATGGAATTTCCTTACCCAACCATACATCAACAGCGTAACTTATCTGCCTTCAAATCAGCCCTGAATACATACGCCCTTTGATCCATGCATAATCACGTATGCCAACAGATATTATCTTAACATTACTGTATTTTTTCTTTACTATTAGTAAACCTTCAATTTAGTGTCATTTATATTTTAGTTACTTATCGTTATCCTGTGGGTTATATATACATATAAGTATGAGTCATTTTGTACATTTTGTTTGTACTATTGTGATTTCCCTATTATGTCTGCGTAACCACTGTGCAACATGATTTATGTTTTTTGAGTCTACCCTATAGGCTCCATCCAATTTCACGATTTGGTTCAACGGTCTTTTTCAGAATTAAGTTTTTTTTTCCACTTTTGCATGTATACACAATGTTAGTCATCTGTCTTGGTACTATTTTGTATTGTATCTCATGTTTTTCTTTTATTTGTGTACCTCGTGTCCACGTTCTGTGTTATCATTTTGCATCCAGGGCCTGGTGGGAGATCAGTGTTTTTACACTGAGGTAGCAACCTTGGTAAAAGAATACAGTTAAACTCAACTCAACTCGTGCCTATCAACTTCACTGAAGTTGTCAAGGCAATTTACTCCTGAGATTATACTTAGTTCTCAGCATGTTGGAATACCGCACCATGATTCCAAGTTCAAGTTCAAGGAATTAACTTTATTACACGCAAGTTTTTTTTTTCAGAATGCACAACACTTTCAACAGCACATTTCAAAATTACTAGAAAAAAGTACCCTGTCTTCACAAGAAAAAAATATATATATAAAAAAAAAAAACATATTTCAGTTGTTACGAAAATAGACTACATCTAGATTCGCTACGTGATCAAAGATCGTTCAATTTTTTTCTAGAGATAATATATATGTCGTCCTTTGTCGCAAAGTGCCTTGTCGCACATATCGGTGCCTGCATCGCATTTTTGAAGGCGTACAGCAGGACGCGCACTCCTGTCTTCAATCTTTGTGGGGATCCGTCTTGGATGGGTCTCCAAGGTTGAACAGATGGCCACGCTGTACTGATTGCGAATTGTTTAGGTTTTTTTGTTCATTTTGTTGCCATTATATTGACAAATATCCTGCAAAATTGACTCGCCAATAGGGTGATCTGGGTTGGTTTAATTTTAACACACGGCCTTTTCTTCCCATGATGCATGTTTGTGACACATGACAACCCATGCCATGTGTGGTCAGATGGGTCAGCAAAGTCCATTACATTACGGTGAAAGTTTCACCCTGCATATGAGAACAATTTTTGGAATTATCATTTTCTGGTCTACCTAAAGTACATATTGTAATCTGCAAAATACGCCCAGGTGTGATAAAATGAAAGTGTAATGTTTATTTGACAACATATAGAGAGGCTAAATTCATATGTGCTAAGTCCCCATGTTTATCTATGGAGAAAAAGTAAGGGTCTTTGAAAGTGATCACAAGATGTGGGCGGTCAACCATGAACAGGATGGATAGCACCACCTTTAGGCGAATAAATTCTTTTTTCCGCCTTCACCCTTGAATTATACATGTCTGAATGAGGTCCGCCCTGAAGTATGGAGTATCAATAGCCTTGCAAACCAGAGTGGCTAGATAACAAAAAAAAAAAAAAAAATAAAATAAAATAAAATAAAAAATAAAAATAAAAAAAATAAAAAAATGAACCAAAAAAAATATATAAATAAATAAAAAAAACTAAATAAATAAAAAAAACCCAAACAAATAAACAAAAAGAAACCACTGCTTTCATTAAGAAATGTAAATTTATGGATTTAAAAACAGGACTCAGACTAATCACAATGTGTCAGACATGCGTTTGCGCTGTCGATCTAGAGCTCAGGCATCAGTTATTTATGAATGTTTTATCATTTCAGTAATATTTGTGGAAATTAAGTGTGGTTTGAAGTAGCTGATCTGATTCGTATGTACGCACATCTTTAATTCCTCAGTCCCCTGTTGAAGTGGTTACGCTCCGGCGACTGTCTTTTTGGAATATTTACTATTTTTCCCCAAGTTTCTTCTCGGAAACAGCTTAGCCAATTTCTTCAAAATTTCATAGGGGAAATCTAGGGACCATAAGACCTTTATATATATATATGTATATATATATATATATATATATATATATATATATATATATATATATATATATATATATATATATATATATATATATATATATATATATATTTATATATATATATATGTATATATATGTATATATATATATATATATATATATATATATATATATATTATAGCGTGCTTTGTTGACGATATGAAGTATATCAACGGGCACTGAATGTCATATAGCAGAACGAGTGAGCGAAGCGAACGAGTTCTGCTTTATGGTATCCAGTGCGACTTGATTACTTCATATTGTCTACAAAGCATTCTATAAATTTTTTATCTCATGTTTGGGT
>OZ026621.1:71367484-71389984 GCA_964020975.1 Hermodice carunculata
CCGGCAACACAGGAAGTGAGCAGGATCGCAGTTAATTATGAATGTCTCCTATTACATTAGGTGCCATGTGAGACCCCCAAAAGTAGATATGCCGGGAGAGGAAAACATGAGGCATCCTGCTACAATTTACTGGATCTAAGGGACAAAGTTTTAATCGAGCATTGTATTTTCATATTATTGATTGGATGGTACAAAATTTGAATACACAATAAGACAGGAGTAAAGAGTCACGTCGGAAAGCAAGTAAAATATGCAGACTGCAACGGTGGCCATATAGCACGCTTGTTGATCGGTGATCGTGATATCCCGATAATGATTAGACATGGCATGTTTTTTGGTATCAAGCACCTTGAATTTATTGTCATAGTTTGATTGACATGTTTGAATGGATCTGTAACATAGGACAAAACTGGAGTTCATGAAAAAATATGCGGACGGTTGTAGGTGGACGAATCCCCGTCAGCGGCGTACCGTAAATCACAGAAATAATGATTTCTTTGTGCTTTGTCCGTTTGAAAATGGTTTATGCTGACTTATATACATATCAGCATTTAGGACATGATATTTTTACAACTTGTATCAGATTATAGTAATTTCCCCTGTACTTTCCAGACGTTTCATTGCCGAAAACCTTTACCCCTTCCGTCAGTAGCACTTCTCTCTCTCTCTCTTTCTTTTTTAATGTTCCGCCACGCCATGTCCGCCATTAACCCTCCCCGAAACATGCAGCTTCCCTCTCGTCTAGGCGTTCGCCTTTTTTATAAAATGATAACTCGATTGCTAATTGATAACGCTGCTGATTATAAATATCTCTTGTGACCTGTGCTTTTCTCGTATATTTCATCGTTATCCATCCCAGCGAAATATTTACAGTCTCCTTTGCTGTCATTCATCATACTCTTCATTATTTCTCCTTTTGTTCAATGGCTCAATTGTCAACAAACAATACATGTCAGTATTTAAGACAGCATTTTTAATTACAAAATTCCATAACTTTGGCACATTGCAGAGACTCCTTCCACCACTGAAATAATTTCCTCTTTGTTTGATCTTTGTGATGTTTGGCGCTTTTTTTGGTTCATAGCATCATCAACAGTTGAAGAAAAACATGATAACTCTGGTATTAACGTTTGGGAAATGCTGCAGTTTTGTAATTGTGTCAACCATATAATATGTATCAACATATCAAAGCAGCTTGTTTACAATTATTTATTCACAGAAAATACAGTAACGCCATTATTATAGTATTAGATGATATGTTGTTTAAACAAAGTGCTAACATATTTCAAGTTGTTTTAATTTCTAACAGCTGCCTGATTTATCAACATTTCAAATATTTAAAACTTTAAAATATTGAGTGGATAAAATAGATAATCTAAAATACTTTATGGTTATGCATAATCCAGGCTTCTACATGATTCAATTTCCCACCGAGCAAATGGCAGCAAAGGGAGCCTGAATTGGCAAGAAATATTAAAGTCTCGATTTCAAAAGTTTCTGGCAGGGGGATGCCTTGCTCTCCCCTCCATGTTTCACGTTTTTTGGCGCTCGCAGACCTAGTGCTCCGCAAAAGAAGCGATTCGCACCTCAATTTCAATTTTAGATGGCGGTTATTGCTGCATGTTTCTGCCAATAGAATCAAAACTTGTGCTGGGAATGTACTATGATATCGAGGACTTAATCTTGTTTAGTCCTTCATGATTTTTCCTTAAGTCAGGGCCGGTCCTGGTTGCTTAACCTGTGTTGATCTAACTATCATTGTATATAATCGGGTTGATTCTCATGACCGATATTTTCCACCCATTTTTTCATCGTTCGAACCCAGAATATATATCTGCGTAGTTTGATGACAGACGTGTACCAAAGTATTGTATTTTGTAACAGCATGAATATGGATCAAAATTCGTTACTTTTCAATGCATACAAGTGTCATGTTGAGATGTCTGAAACAAATCAATCGCACTGGCTAAAATCGGTTAAAGATACTCTATATGCAATAGACTTACAGGAACTTTGGGACGATCATGAAATTTATTACGGCGATTTTCCTTCCACTATGTTTAAGAAAAGAATAGAAGAAAAATTCCAAAATCAGTGGCAACAAGAAATTTTACGGCAAAATGATGATTCCAAATTAATAACCTACAAATTATTCAAAACTGACTTAAAATTTGAAAGATATTTAGGGGTAATGAAAAATTTCGAGATTCGCAGAAATATTACTAGATTACGTATAAGTGCACACAATCTGTATATAGAAACGGGTAGACACAGAAGACCAGCCAAAGTTCCTGTAAACCAAAGAATATGTCCTCCTTGTAAACATATTGAAGACGAATACCATTTTGTTATGTCATGTAATCGATACGATATACCAAGGCAAAAATTTCGGAAAAAGATTCATGACGTTTTCGTACATCCAACATCATTCAGTGATCAAGACATGTTTAGATTTATTATGAAATTAAGTGATACGGAATTAATAATAATGTTTGAGACATATATGAAAGAATGCATTACAATACGGCAGAAACCTCTATAGCCAATATAATCAATAGTATCTTTATACCGAGCGCCTTTATCTATTATGTTTTGTGTATCATGTGCAGATTCTTTTTTTCTTTCTTTATTTTTTTTTCTTTTTTCTTTATTCCTTTGTATGTATCTGTTTTTGTCGCTTCTGTGACGTTTGCTTTATAACATAAATTTGTGCTGTATGTATCATGTGTGATTTTTTTTTGTGACGTTTGCTTTATAACATAAATTTGTACTGTATGTATCATGTGTGATAAATTGCTACTTTGTATATGTGGCGCAGTCAATAAAACACAATTCAATTCAGCAGGGGATATATATTATATTATCCGTACTGTGAATTTTTTTTCAGAAAAACACGTCACACGAAAGCGACTTGTTGATTATTGTGGGGGGGTGGGGTGGGGTTAGCTCATATAGATATATATTCACTAATAGTTTATTAGTCACTCATACTTCTTCAAGGTGCTAAAGGCTCGTCTAAAACACTTACGCTTCCTGACAGATCTTCAAACAGCACAGGAACTGAAGAATGATATCAAGTACACTGTTTGGAGTGAAAGCAAGTTTCTATGGAGAAATCAGTAACTGCCTTGTTCCATCTCTCTGGTCTCCTTGATATAGGATGAAACGTTTCATTTTATGTTCCTATATTATTTTTTTCTTTCGTTTATTTGTACCTTGTATACACAACTATCTTGTTTTTCTTTCCTATCTGTGGCGTAAAGA
The DNA here is from genome assembly GCA_964020975.1 of Hermodice carunculata. Classification (NCBI taxonomy): domain Eukaryota; kingdom Metazoa; phylum Annelida; class Polychaeta; order Eunicida; family Amphinomidae; genus Hermodice; species Hermodice carunculata. Next base: position 71,370,749 of record OZ026621.1, read on the forward strand.
ATTTACGAATGGGAGTGAAGACCTGAAGCAGAACGTCCCCATCATTGAAAGGAACGATAAAAAGTTAATTCCCGTGTCTTTTTCTACAAACTATAAGTAACGTGACAATTTCCCTTGATCATCGCAGTGAAGTGAAACCAAGACAGTAATTTAATCATCCAACCACTCAGCCCCAAGGATAAGACGTAAAGACAGGGCCAAAGCATTATGGGGAAAGACTGTGTTAGATATTCATTATATTTACCAGACGTAAATTTTACACGTTTCGTCATTTGCTGACGAACATAAAGTTATTGATTCCGTTATTCAGAACAATTGCTCCCATTGAGAGTGCAATTTACGAAAAACTCTTTCCAGTTCTTTTCACAACGGATAAGTCTATTTTAAACTTCAGTTCTTTTGCTACACAAAAATGAGTCGCAGTGGGTTCTTAACTATGACTGGGGTATATAAAAAGACGCAGGATGAAAGCACCAACAGCTTTTAACTTTATCAGATCTAGCTCTTCCAATACTTCAACCAGAATATAACATTTAGAAAGAGTCAACAGCTTCTCTAAGCTATTGTTGGGTGCAATTGAGTCAACAGATTTCCCTGGAGCGCTTTGGGTGGGTTGCACTCAAAGGTAACAGAAATAACCTGTTGACTCTGTCAAAACTCGGCACTGAAAAAGGTGGAAAGGTGCACTTTTCTTAAAAAAATCACGAAAATTTGCTCAAATTTTACTTGAGTGTTTAGGCTGAGCCCTCCCCACCGCCCTTGTAGTAACCAAAAAAAAATAAATAAATAAATAAAAAAAAAAAAATAAATAAATAAATACCGCCGCCATCGAATATTTCGAACGGCTCGGTTGAATAATTACCAAATAAGCTACTTATTTTATCTCTGCTATAAACGAAGTAAAATCCTTCTGCGTTAAACTTAAATCTGGATAATGGAGAATATACCATGGAATCTGGTCGCAAACCTGGGATCCAGTATATTGTATCGACCAAAAATAAGGTACCAGGTATTGCCAGTAACTGCGTCCCCATGTATGATGTGCTGAACTGTTTGATCTGCTGTGACACACCTCTCAACTGGAAAAAAATCTAAGTGGGTTAAATAACCGTATCGGGAATTGAGTGGTGTTTTGTGTAATCTTCAAAGCAGATTTGCAATTTAACTTGTTTTAGATATGAGGTTAATATGATGATAGATCTTTCGTAATGAGATGGCAAAGTTAGGATAGCTTTGGCATCTTTAAACATTAAGATAAGAGTGAAATGCTATGAGATTATCCTTTACTGGAAAAATAAAAAGTGCTCCACTGAGGGTTGTTATTATATTATGAACATATTTTTTTTCAACTGGATTGCCTAATAGTTACAATAAACTAATCTGGAGGCTACCCAGTACATATCAAAACACACAGTAGTATATGCAATATACGCTGGACAAAAAAGAAGACTAAATTCACAGCTTGCACAAAAAGTAATACAAGCGATGCCAAATAATGGAAACTAATAGTAGATCGTACACCAAATTGGAGGATGGGACGTCTTCATTTTGCTGTGAATGTTTGAATAGCGTCAAAGATGTATTCATTATCAGTGTCTGACAATTTATTACTACCTTTCAAGAGAATATGTAACAAAATATCACTTGAACACTGAATTACTAGAGTTGGATTTATACATGGAGCCAGCAAATGACACACTGTGTTGAGTGGACCCTTAGGACCATGAACTTAGGGCACAACGAAAGGTAATATTTTTGTATCTTCAGAACGATGAAAGCACGCATTCGTTGAGGCTGGAAGAATACTGACATGATGTAGCTGGGCATTTAGAACGAAGACGTCAAGACGTAGCTCCGTGTGGCATATGTTTAGGAAACGACTTTCATGTTTAGAGTATGAGGGTTTTTTTGTCAACATTTAGTAGTGGTATATCTAAGTTGTTCGACGGACCTTTTCATTCAGGAGTACGATGAGTTCAAAAACTATGAACGACCGGTGTCCCAGGGTCAAGGAGAAATTCGTCTGATTGAGTTGTCAGGTGAACTGTCACACAAAGGACGATTGTAATATAAACTTTTTATTATTTATCCTGAACTACATCGACAGCTTCTTGTCGCATCTGGTCATGCTCAACACTGAAACGCGTTGGCACAAAATCTTGACTGGGGACACAATTTCAGAGCAAATTTCCTCCTAAGGTGTAGCTGAAACAATCAGGAAAAATACATGTACTAGTAATCAGCCGCATGAGACATATTTTTATCACACAGTCTTAAAAAAAACAACAGATGAAGTGCTAGTTGCTCCCCCCAGTTTCAAAATCAATTTATCAGCAGACGTTGAACCTATTGACTGATTGCATAAATTAACCATGTCAGTGGTGGTAGGACGGGTCTAACATCAAAAGAATTAACAATACACATCAAGACAAAGCGTTCAACTTCAGGTAAGTAAACTGTGTCCATAATATTCTAATTAGCAGATTATATTTGTTTGCGATTTTTTATTAATAATGTATTAATTTGAGAATAAAAGGCATGATTAATAAGTTTTGAACGTTACTTATATGATAACGTAATCTACCTCTCACAAATCAAACAATAGAATGTGCTGAAGAGAAAAGATTGTAACCAAACCACACAGAAAGTCGCGAACGCCGCTGTCATATGCGTGAACCTGACAGAAGCGCCGTGAAAATTAAAGCTCGCAATGAAGACTTTATTCTTGCATTCACGAGTTGTCCTTTTGACTTTTGTGTTTGTAACGTGATACTGTCGATTTATATTTTGTATTACGTTCAATGTAAATTGCTGTTTGACCTGTTGCGTATATGTACGTTATGTGCTGTTGCGTAATAACGTACATATACATCAATCATCCAAATGGGTCGAGAGCGATGTTTGGCCTGCAAATACCGTGATAAACCAGGCGAAAGGTTAATCAGACGGCTAGGCATTGAACAGCTTTAAGCATCGGCAGAAATGCAACGTTACCGTTGTATACAATTTAATTATTGGACATGAGCATATTAATTTACTACTTGCGATTTTCATTACGCTTGTCCAAATTGTAAAATCCGCTATCAGTATCTGTTTCCGAAGCCGGTCTCTGTACCCGCGTGTATCAGTGCAGCCTTGAAATATTACTCTCTGTGTTGGTGGACTTTTCAAACATTAACAGCGCAACAAATTGGATTAACTTATCCCACAAAAAATGACCGATTCCTGTAGTCCACTTGGGATTTTAGACCTCAATGCAAGTTCAGCATCTGTGGTGAATTGTGTGATTCACTGACCTGGCTTAAATGATGGACCCTTTTGTGAACACCAATAGCTTGAACACTATTCTTTTCAATTTAAAGCTCTGAATCGGGGCACTCTCACCAGGCGGCGCAGAGCCAACGGTTCGCGAGCCCACACAATCATGCAAACCGCAATGCAGATATATAAACTACAGTTATAAATCCTTCTATTTTACATATTGGCCTTTTTGAACCTACGAATCAGCAAATGCAAATTCTAAAATTTGGTAAACAGCATTTAACACATACATATGTCACAAAAGCATGCGCTGATATATTCTATATAAATCCCAGATCAACATTTTTCTCTCTTTGAAATACAAAACAGCACTTGAATGCTACCTTTATGCAGGTGTATGAATGGTGCTCTGGCCAAAGTCATATTGTTTTACACTCTCAGCATGCAATTCTCACCTGCCAGTGGTAGCGCCCATAACATTTGTATTAGAGTTGATAGACACAAACGACCAGCGTAAACCCCGACTCATGTGAGTAAGTATATTAAGATATGTAGCAATATAACAATTATATTATGCATCTATCCACCCTGAGTCAATAAATGGCGATATTGTAAGTTTTTGAAGGACCACAAATAACTGTCTGTTTTGAAAAGAGTGATGTAATCGAAGTCAAAACGTTTCGGGGGTGTTTTCCCTACTCAACAGTTTGCCAAACTTACACTGTATCTCTTGTTTAAAGACATGCACAACAACTGAGAAAAACGACCGAGCATACAAACTAGTTTAACCGCCCATTGCGATGATGTTTTTGCAATGTGCCTTCTACATTGCCACATTTTTACCCTTGCCCTTCACACGGCGTTATTTGAATTAATTACTTCCAAAGTCCGAGGATAGAGAACCATTGAATAACTTTGCGATTACCCTCTCGCAGCCTTTACATTCCCTTCTCAAATTCGTTAGCAAAAAAACCCATTTGCATAACTTATATTAGAAAATAGAATATACAGGCTCGAATGTTTACTATGTAGAGGACCGGTGCAAGATCAGAGTTGCAGCAAAAATTGATCTTGAGTATTTATGGAAGAATGACTTTATCACATTCCATTAAGCGTATGACTACATGAACATTACAAAGTCCAAATGACCGTGATCTTTGACGTTTAGAGGTCACATGTAAATTACAGAAAATATGCAGTGTTGCAATACGTACAATTTGAGCCCAACATGATTAAAATTGGATGAATATTGACCAATTTATGGCAAAATGAAACTTTTGAAGGTTCAAATGACCTAGACTCTCAGAGGTCACATGTAAATTATAACAAGGTTCTGTGTTACAATATCTACATTTTCAACCCACCATGAACCAAATCAAGTAAAAATTGGCCAAGTTATGGCTGGGTAAAATTTTTAAAGGTCCAAATAAATGTGACCTTTGACCTTTAAGTTCACATGCAAATTACAAAAATGTACCGTATTACAATATATCTTTTTAACGCCCAACATGAACTTAATGAGATGAAAATTAACCAAGTTATGGCTAGATAGAATTTCAAATGGCCAAATAACCTTGACCTTTGACCTTAATAGGTCACATGTAAATTACCAAAATATGCAGTATTCGAATACCTACAATTCGTGTCCAACATGATTAAAATTGGATTAAAACTGACCAAGTCGAGGCTAAATGAAAAGGTTAAAGGTCCAAATGACCTTGATCTTTGAATATTAGAGGTTACATATTCATTACAAAAATATACGGTGTTACAAGACATACAAGGTGGGTCCAAGATGGTTAAAATTGTATGAAAATTGACAGAATTATGGCTGGATGAAAATCTCGAAGGTCCAAATTACTTTAACCTTTGATCTTTGGAGGTCAAACGTGATTACAGAAATGAGCAATGTCTACAATTAAGGCCCAAAATGAACCGAATCAGATGAAACTTGACCACGTTATAGCTGAATGAAAATTTCAAAGGTCCAAATGGACTTCACCTTTAACCTTAAGAGGTCCCATTTACATTAAAAAATTGTACTGTATTACAATATCCCTTTCTGCAGACCAACATGAACCAAATCAGATGAATAATAACAAAATTGCTTTTTGACGAAAATTTCAAAGGGCCAAATTACCTTGACCTTGTCACATGTAAATTACAAAAATGTGCACTGTTACAATCTTTACACTTTGAGCCCAAAATGACTAAAATTGGATGACAATTGACCATGTGATGGCTAGATGAAAATTTCAAAGGTCTTAAGGAACTTAAATTTTGACCTTTAGAGGTTACATGTAAATTACAAATATATGCAGTGTAGCTTTACCTGCAATTGGAGGAGAACATTGTTTAAATTGAATAACAATTGACGGAGAGAGTTATGGCCGGATGAAAATTACAAAGGTCCACACAACCTTGACGTTTGACCTTTACAGTTGACATGTAAGTTATAAAAATGTGGATTGTTACAAAGTTTCCCCAGCATCATCACAATTGAATAAAAATTGACCGAGTTATGGCTACAAGAAAATTTCAAGGGCAAAATGAGTTTGAACTCTGGCTTTTAGAGGTCACATGTAAATTACAAAAATATGCAGTGTCTCAAACATATGAATTGGAGTTTAGCTGGTTACCTGTGCCTGTAATATGTTTGAAGATATTCAAGATTAAAATTCCAAATGGCCATAATTTGCATAATCTTTAACATATTTTCTCCTCTTTATTAAAAGGCACAAATTCATATATACACCTGTAACCATGCCGAGTTTGAAGTTTCCCAGTGTAATAGTGCTTGAAAAAACTGGCAAACAAAATTGGTAGTAAAGAAGGAGGGACGAAAAGAAAAAAAGGACAACTAAATAACTCTGGAAGAAACAGAATGACACAGATATAATTACAGATTTGAAAACTCGTAATTATGACAACAAATTCGAAACAGCGCGAAAAAGTCTTAACAATTTAGACCACATGTCGTAGTAAGGCTTATATAGTTATGCTTTTGGAAAAGTCATTATGAAAAAACATAATTTTAAGGTAGAATTGCATGATTTTTTTAAAAGTAGCCAGCGTGAACAGTTGATACAAGATCGCTGTGAGGATAAACCTGCTCAACTCACTCTGTCTGTGACGTTCAGCTAAACCTTCGAAGAGAATCGGACTAACGGTTTCGGAGAAGACTATATACACGCATTTACATTTGTGTCTTGAAGCTTACTGTGCTAACATTTGCCGTCAGGCTGTCCAAGTAATTTCAGAAAATCTTCAAAACTCACATAAAAAACCCAGCTCCGCTGGTGACCAAAGATTGAAAAGGCTAAGTCAATGTAGATCTACGTTTGGCTTGAAAAAGATATGTAAAACATTTTAGGATACCAATCGAGTCTGGATTTTCGATTTCTGTGCTATCAGCATGACAATAAAGCATCTGAAACACGAACTCTATTCCCCACCCCGGAAAAAAGGCTGGAATTTTCTATCTGAAATATAATCACTTGTTGCCGGTAAATTAATAGTATGTCCGTGTATTGTATTGGCTTCGTGATCAGGAAATGCAGCCAGCTATATATTCTGTCATCAGTAGTATTCATGCTATCAACTGCGTTAACAAAGTAAAATCTTTATTTCTAGCATAAAATAACGGAAAGTTCCTCATACAGCGAAAGCATGGATACCAAGAAGACGGAGTCGTCAGTAGACTCTCAGCTGGACTTAATAAGCACCAATCGTCGAGAGTTACGCAATATAATGAAAAACATCATAGTTCTTGGGATGGGGTTTTTGATGAATTACATCGCCTATTATGGGTTAGCCAGACTACAAAGCACTCTACATAGTGAGGAAGGCATGGGAGTAATCAATCAAAGTGTTCTGTACGTTGGTTTAGTGTTGTCCTGCCTTCTTCTTCCCAGTCTCGTGATAAGCCTGATCGGTCAAAAATGGACCGTTTGCGCTAGCGTAGTAGGTTACATCATCTGGATGTTAGCAAACGGATACCCCACATGGGCCACAATGGTTCCAGCCTCAGTCATTGTTGGCGTATGTGGCGCCCCCTTGTGGGCAGCACAATCTTCTTACGTCGCAAAGCTCGGCGCTAGGTATGCGTCGGTAAGCAAGGAGCCTGACAGTGTCGTGATAGGAAGATTCTTTGGAATATCGTTTGCTTTTTACCAGTCTTGTAAGTATTACCTATTTGAGAATCTATTTGCCCCTGTTGATTTCAGAAAATATATTTTTTAAAACTCAAACTGCATCAAGAATGAAACTCTTACGGTAATTAACCAGCCATGTGGAATTCTAAACTGCATTTCAATGGCTATAATCATCCACAGTAAAAAGTCATTATCTTGACTATGATTTTTTATTATGATTCTACGTTTCCTGGAGAGAACTAGTTTCTTTTAATAGGAAAGAAAACTTCATATCTTCTCACGATTTCTCAAATTTTGTTTCAAGATAAAGTTTCTATTTTTGCTTTTCTTCAAAAAAATTGACACAAATGTTGGATTTTTCTCTTTCCTGACACAACCAAATTAGAAATGTTGAGAATGTATGTATTCAGGCGATGACATAGTTAATATAATGATTACACAAGCGGCTCTCTGCTATTGTAGCAACTAAGCCTAATAAAGGAAATATTGTGGAAAACGTTAATGTATTGTTGAAATGCACCATTCAACATAACAAAATATATTCATCACATGTGTATAAATCAGAGAGAGAGAGAGAGAGATGAGAGAGAGAGAGAGAGAGATGAGAGGAGAGGAGAGAGAGAGAGAGAGAGAGAGAGAGAAGAGAGAGAGAGAGAGAGAGAGAGAGAGAGAGAGAGAGAGAGAGAGCAGTTATCATTATTTAGTGTTGACAAAAACAGGGCATGTTTCATTTAATAGTTTTTTTTGCTGTTATGAACTTATGCCGATGGCTTCCTCGTGAGCAAAATGGCCTGAAGTATTTTTCATCGATTTCGTTTAGTATCTTGTAAAATGGTGTATTCATTTTAAACATACTCAACTCTAACACCTATTGGGCAAAAAAAGGGAGCCACCTACACCAGGGAAATCCATGTATTTTGCATTGTCCATAGTACTTTCTCAATAAAATAATCAACACGAACACAAAATAATCTTAAGAAAATGTATTAGCATATATTTGAAACATAAAGGATGCCTAAATTGATTAGAAATAGGCCTTGCTTTTGTTTAGGTATTTTTATGGATGTCTATGTAGTATATATTACAAGTCGGCCCTGATCATGGTTGAAGTATCAGTCTGTTGCAAGGCAACACAGGAAAGGAGCAGAATCGCAGTTAAATGTGATGTCTCCTTTTCAGTTAAGACAATCAACAAAAATGATTTTCAGGCCACCACAGATACTTCAATGTGGATCAAATATAATTCGTGAAAATTTATAACTCTCAATACACGAAAAAGCAAAAAAATATAAAATCCTCACCACCACCACCAGCAACAACAAAAAGTCAGTAAGGTCTGTTGACGACTTTACAATAATTATTTCTTTCATGAGTATTTGAATTGAATTTCCCAAATTTTTACACGTGATAGGCGTCGTGTCTTGTTGCCCAAATTATAGAAGAACCGCTAAATGATCAAATGTTAGCTATTTGGGTGAATATTGTTTTCCTCGTGAAATTTTTAACATGTCCATTTGTGTTTGTGATTTAACTGGCAGCGAATAGCTTGCCAAGTTTCATCGATCAATATTTAATATACGAATGCATGGGACGAGACCAATGTAGGCCTATAACAAAAAACCCTGACGAACGTGTTCAACGGGTTTCAACAATAGGAATTGCGATTGTCACGGAAGCAGCAACAACGATGTTTGATGATGACGACGATGACAAAGACCATGACAATGATGATAACAATGATGGTGATGACGATGACAAAAAAAAAAAAAAAAAAAAGCGAAAAAAAAAGAGAGGAGCGGAGGACATCATAAAGCTCTATTTTGGTACACATTTTAACGAGGTTCTTTCGATTTATGACATTTCGATTGGAGTTCTTTTTCGACTTCTTTGGATACAGTAAAATTAATGAAGCATTTTCCTCAATAAAGCTATTTATTGCAAAGAAATTTACCTTTTCTCTCGTGCATAGCGTCAATACTTGGATCGATTGTGGCATACATAATTCTGAGTCAAGAGGCCAGAAATCAGACTGATCCGGATACGCTGCCGTTTTGTGGTGCCAATGATTGCCCATGGTACAACGTCACAAGTGCCAATATGAAAAAACCTGGACCTCACCTGGTAAATAAACTTTCCTTTTCACGCAATGAATGTTTACCCGTGTTGGTAAGTGGATATCCACCTAATATTTCTTACATGTCGAATTAGTGAGGCCCCTTTCTCAACATGGACATGAAACGAGATTCCCTGAGTCGAAACGATCGCTGGAAAAAATCTATCTCTGCTCCCGCGTTGTCGTTTTTTGACAACAAATATGTGCAAATAGCATTATAATCTTTAACTGCATTTTCTCGAATACCGTGTATTTCAGAAAGTACTTTTGATTTATTTAAGTTATCTGCAGAGTTCAGAAATTGCAAATCATAGATAATGTTTGGGGTTAAAAGTATCTTTTCGGCCATGAGTAAATAGGCCAAAGACACCAATAACTTGTATTTTGCTGCTCAGCTTTTTCGTGTTGTTTTCTCACGCCTGGGCTATCTAACGTTTAATTTTTTCCACGAAAAAAAAAAATAGCAAAATGCAACGAGGCACAACAAAAGAAAAGTACCCCCCCCCCCCAAAAAAAAAAAACAAACAAACAAAACAAAACTACATATACCGGAGATTCTGTAAATGAATAAACACCAGGATAAAAATGGAATACCAGTGAAAGGCGCATTATTTTCGTGAATGTCATTTTCGTATTCATTTGATTTTGAATACCCATTTTGAAACATTTTGAGCAGATTTTGTCTTTTGGTCATAAAAATATGAAACGTCGTTCAGATTTATAAACACGCACATTGTTATTTCTCACCGTTGCTATGTGTTGGTCAAACGCATGATTCTTACCATCTGAGAATATTCTTCCTTCGAAAAAAAAGAATGTATGTAGTCTCTGAAGCCAGGGTCCCTCTGTAATTTTTATTACAAGGGGTGGTCCGTCGTCCGTTCACAATTTACATTTTCGACTCCTTCCCCAAAACCATTGACTACATTCACATCAAACTTGGCATGAAAGTAGCTTGGGTGGGTCTCTACCAAGTTTGCCAAATGGTCATGCTTTACATATATATATATATATATATATATATATATATATATATATATATATATATATATATATATATATATATATATATATATATATATATATATATAATTTTTAATGTTTTTTTGTTTATTTGTCATAGCGAAATCTTCAGAACAATCTTCTTCTGCGGAACCGCTGAGCCAATTGCTCTGAAATTGCACAGTAACACTTCTGGGGTCCTGTGGACCTTAATTTATTCAATATTCAACTGGTGGCTCTGCAATATTTTTCTTTCTATTTTTTAGGGCGGGGGGGGGGGGGTGTTTTTGCTGTTTTCAACATTATCTCTGAAAGCGTGCATCAGATTATGTTAAAATCTGGCAATAATATGAATCCTTTTTTTATGTATTGCGGTTGATTACTGTGTAAGTGCAGGCATATTGCTATGCAGCAATTTACATTTTCTACACATTCTTCAAAGCCACTGACAAAATTCATTGTGATGTACCTTTACTGGGTCTGTTCCAAATATATACAAATGGTCATGTTCCAGTGGTTCCAATAAATAAACGAATGAATGGATGGAAGTATGAATGAAACAGTAAATAAATTAAAAATAAATAGATAGATATAGAGAGATAAATAAAGAAGATAAATAAATAGATAGATGGATTGAAAGATAGATAAATGAATAAATAAATGAATGAATGAATGAATGAATAACTAACTAACTAAATAAATAAATAAATGAATGAATGAATAAATAAATAAATAAATAAATAAATAAATAAATAAATAAAATAAATAAATAGATAAATAAATAAATAAATAAATAAATCAATAAATAAATAAATAAATAAATAAATAAATAAATAAATAAATAAATAAATAAATAAATAAATAAATAATTAAAAAAATAGAAATGGAAAAATAAGTGAATACCTGTTGTGAGTCCTTAAATATTATAATTATCTTGTATATTTGACAACTTTGTGTCTGGGCCCAGCAACCTTTATCAGTACAAAACGCGGCAATGCAACCAATATCATATTCTAAAACTTTAAGCAATTACTTGAAATTTTACGATGCTATGAGAGTCCATATTTGGTGATGTGAGGCTACGAATTATTTAACAAAATTGATTTAAAATCCGCTGTGTGTGGAAAGGAAAATCAAACAAAACTTTTCCCAGTACTGAATTTTCATCATCAGAAGTAATTTAAAGTTGTACCTAAGAATTACGAATAGAGTTTTATTATTATTATTATTATTATTATTATTATTATTATTATTATTATTATTATTATTATTATTATTATTGTTATTGTTATTGTTATTGTTATTGTTATTGTTATTGCTATTGCTATTGCTATTGCTATTGTTATTGTTATTGTTATTGTTATTGTTATTATTATTATTATTATTATTATTATTATTATTATTATCATTATCATTATCATTATCATTATCATTATCATTATCATTATTATTATTATTATTATTATTATTATTATTATTATTATTATTATCTTTCTTTCTTTCTTTTTGGCTTTCGCTTTTTGTTCATTTTGATTCAAGCGTACCGGGTCACCTGGATGTTTGCATTGTTTTGATTGGAAGCGAGTACCCTATTACCTATAGCTCATTATTTTCATTAAGAATGTTTTACAAAGTTTATACACGGTACATAAATACATCATAATGGTGACTTCATTTTATTATGAGCTCAACTTTTTGAAACATGAACAATAATTATGTAACTCACCAGAAAAGACGATTTGCACACTAACATAAATTTCTTGAGTCTAGAACGTATTCCTATTCTTTCTCCCCATCTATAGGCAGCGTGTCAGGGTGTACTTGAACTTACTTTGTACTAATAATAGTAGTGTTTTTGCCTCGCACCCATCGTGTTGTGTATTCTGGTTCCTGTGATTGTCTTGGCAATCAATAGTATTAAGATTATAGCAATGACCTGCTTGACTATCGTTATCTTAATAAACTCGATTAGGAGGTATTAATAACCAAAAACGGTGTCAAGTTGTTACGTTTAATCCTGGTTTACCATTGACACCCGAACGCAGAGAGTACTTTTCACGCAGTCGTCCCAAACTAGCAGCGTATATGTCCACCCTTGAAATTACATTTTTTTCCTGTTATTTTTTCTTTTTTGAAACAACAAAGTGCACGTTTGTGGACAAGTATATTGTCCTGCCCAATTGGATATGGAAAGAAATGAAAGTTAACTTAATGTATGCTAATTGCCAATCTATCTATGTTAAAATAAAGTGGTGTTGTCAATATGGTACTGCATAGGAGTCTGGCCTAAGGGTTTATCAGCAAAATTTCATAAAACCGACTTATTGATTTCCGTTTTTATACGTTGTGTAAGTAAACTTAAAATGTTTTATATTTAGAGTTCAAATTGTATGCAAATTACATGTTAATATGCATGCATTAGTCTTGCTACCTCCTCCCGCCCTGTAGCCGGCTGCCTATCATTCTTAATCTGCTATCAACCAATCTAAATGAGTATGTGTGGATGATTGGCATATCTTCATTACCAATTATACACATACTGGTTCAAGGGTAAGTCAAATTATTCTTATCTGAACTTGTTCAATACTATTTAGTAATTATGTTTGGTTTGAGAGGTTTTCTGTATTCATATTGAAGCTCTGCATTTATAAGAACTTTACTTATTTAGCTAAGTCCTCATTTGCCACGTTCATATTTATTCATTATTATTTGGGTTGTCTTTGCTGAATATTTAGCCTAGATAATGAGCCGCTACACAGAGAGACATGTACGGGCGCAAGCTCCCAAACATGATCTGAGTAGTTACCCGCTGAAGACGCTAAAATGTATATGGGCTTATACAGCCAATGTCAAGATTCTACAGAAGAACGTGACAATAGTACTTCCAGGTGTATACAGGTTAGACAGTGACAAGTTAGCTTATAGAGTGTAGAGAGTCCGGACTACCGAATAGGACACCGACTACCAGGAAGTGGTTATGGGCGAAAAAGACACAAATCAATAAAAACTCGCCGTAGGTTTCGAACCTATATCCACTATCTCAGCAACCTTCTCTACTAAGCTCCATCTTTGACCCATCGGGTGACATAGCCGCGGGGGGGGGGGGGGGAGGGGGGCACATATGTGGATTTTGTAAATTTGGGATAAAATCACCGTTATTTGATTGGTTGAACAGTACGACGTGTTTGTCATTCAGAAATGAACTATTGGCCTCTCGATAAAGGAGTCAATAGTTTTGAGGCTGAAGAGACTATTGCCCGCATTGTGGTTCCATTTGTATACATGATGCAATATTTGGACTAGGAACCAGAATACCTCCCCATCAGAGCAATTGGCGCCGACAGTACAGTGAAGTAGATTCTTACCAAAGATTTTGAAAATCTGTTGTCGAACAGGCATTCGACGCAAACCAAACGTGACATAATGAATGCCGTTACTATTTTGAACAAATATTCAATTTCAAGGAATACAACTCTTGCAGCTGTTGAACTACTGGACAGGCAGACATTCGACAAATTTGGACTGTTGTCCAGTAAAATAGTAAGCATTTGTATAATATACATTTCTACCAAGTTCTATTGCAGGTCTCTATACATCTTCTCGTATTATACCCCTTTGTGTATTGTTTAACTATAATTAGACTCTCAGCCATTTTCACAAATAACTGCTTAAATCATTGTACTTTTGCTACATTCATCGTCGTTTTGCTGTTTGACTTCAGGCAAAGGATATTTTGACCAAAGAAACGTGGTCCCTAAAACCTTAAGATAAAGACTCCTTGAGAAACTGCTTTTTCTATGAAGTCTTTATAAGCGTAAGTGGTCGGGTGGGGGTGTGCCATTCATTTTTCTGAGCAAGTTGCATCACTGGTTTCAAACAGTAAGCCAAGTGTCAATTCTCATTATATCTCTAACTGAATACCAATTATTATTACCAACTTATATCTTTGGTTTTTGTTTTATTCATGGTAGAACTGTGTACATCGTACTGTTGGATATTCTGTATTCTGATCTACAGAGTATCATTAATTTTGCTTATGATGAATGTTTATATCAGGTGTAATGCAGGTGTCAATCTATTTTATTTGTGTGCAGCCATCCCGGATAACGTTATCAAGCGTTATGTAGTCCTATCCCACTTGTTGTTGTTTGGATATTTGGTTTTCTACATACTGCGTGAGCACATACCTATAATTGCCATTTATTCGCGTAGACCGAGAGAGCAACTGTTAATTGTGTGTTTCCTGTTTCCAGTGACTAAAATAATGATAGTTCTACCTATGTTTATATTGTTATCTGGGGACATTCATATTAATTCCAGACCACCAAATGACCTCTGTGACATCCCCCTTTGTCATCTAAATGTTCGTAGTTTGACTGCCGATAAGCTCAGCTACATTACCGTTTATGAAACTTTCTTAGTACTACTAATTCTGACGACGATTTTGATTTACCTGGATATCATAAAACTATAAACAAGGCTCTTTCGGATGCCATCGGGGATGCAGTGGGTCCATTTGCATCTCAAATTTTTGGTATTACTCGTCGTCTTCATTTAGAATTTCCCTGGTGTAGAACTACTGTGGACAGAGATAAGACTTCATGATAACAAATTTCTTCTTTAAGTCATCTACAGGATCCCTAGTCCACCACTGTTCCTGTAGAATAAGCTACAGGAGGGCATTGATCCCATCATAAGTTGTAATATACAAATTATTATTGTAACCGATGACTTGAATTCAACAAAGCCGTTTCTGGTGCATAACATATACCTACTTGTGTTAAACATCCTAGAGTCTTATTGCCCGTTTCCAATTGTGACTACTTAGTAATTGGTGAAAATTTTAATTTTTTGCGAAAAAAAAAAAAAGAAAAAAGAGCCGCTTTTGACAAGACATATCTCGCAATACGACAAAGCGGATTTCGGCAAATTAAGAAATTATCTGGATCAAGTTAACTGAGATGGCTGTTTTACTTCTGAAAAATGTTGAGGCTTGTTATTAAATGTTTTCCCAGTCTTTCCCCAGATTCGCACACCATACTATTCCCAATAAATCAATAACAGTACGTCTGTCCGATCTTCCGTGGCATGATTCTAAACTCCCTTGTGAAAGTGAAAAATTATACGTGCCTATAAAACAAGGAAAGAAAAGAACAGCGATGCACAGGCACGGGTCACCTATAACAGACGTCCAACCAATGTCAGGAGCACTAAGAACGTGCAGAAGAAAAACGCAATGACAAATTATGTGCGTCGCTTAGGGACTCCATTGGAAAAAAACATGGCTCGGTAGCTTAGATACTTCACGAAACGTAACCAACTACTGCCTTCCCGTCATTACTTCATGAAAACCGCCACGCCCAGGACAATTTTTCCAAAGCTGAAATTCTCAACTGCTCTTTCTGTGTCAAAGCAACTTTGGTAGTTTCAGGGCCCCGTTATTTACAGCCGTAGGACTCCCTTCCAATATTCTTAAATCTATCAAAATGAGCTGAAATATAGTTGTAGACATTTCAAAATGCCTAGATGTCACAAATGTCACTGGTCCGGATGGAATCAGAGCCTGCCCCCATCTTTTGAACAGAAGGAGCGCCATCCGTGTGTGGATCACGTACAAAACTATCCAATCTATCATTGCGTCTTGGGGCTTTCCCCAGCAGTGGAAGCAAGCCAATGTAACTAGCGATCAATTTTACTCCAGAAGACTATGATAATAAAAATACACCAGTTATTATATAAGTAAAATGCCCGTATTGAGGGAATGTTTATATATTGCAAGTACAAAGAAACCACCAGCGCGACATTGACACAAAAAACTGAGTATTTTTATTCGATTTTCCGTGATTAATTAATAAAAAAATGTGTGTTTTATTGGATATATTATTGATTCTATACTCTGTAATTTTGCTCATCACAATCGTATCCTATTATTGTTTCACCAACTGACATAAGTCACATCGGCTGTTCTCATTTTTCTAAAATTCAATTTCAATATTAATTTGCTTTGTGCTATCAGATATTTTAGATGGCTAAATGTGTTCTTTTTAAATTTTTGAATATCTTTAAAAATGTACACAAAATGAAATATTCAAGGTTTATTTTTTATTATGATTTAACATGTAGCACTTAGTTTCTTTATATCAATCTAGATTTTACAAATCCAACAGGATTTACATTATATCTTGATTTACGTTTTATTTGCACATCAAGAGCTTGAATGTGCCATCTCTGTCAATTTGAAATAAAATGAAGTTCATCAAGCTGCAACTAGGGGGCAATCTCAAATTATACCATTTAGAGTAGGGTGGCCCCTATGTGCCTATTCTTGCAACGCTAAAGACTGAAGGAAAGGTAAACATAGGTGTGTAGTACTGAATTCAATGTATCAAAGTTGTAATGTACTCTTTTGTAAATTGTCGACTTCTAAGAGGGTCGGTAAGGGGTTTCCCGTACTGGCGTACTGGGGCTTTTTATTTACCGTACTGGCGTACTGGAAGCCCTCTTGTTTTACGTACTTCGTACTATCCAAAATTTTAAAAGGTTTTTATTTTCCGTACTGCGTACTCGAGAAAAATAAAAACATGTACCAGCGTACCGAAACCCGCCCTTACCCCCTTTCTTCTAAAATAGATGAGTTGCCTAGGATTGTTTGCGTCGACTTTAGTCCAAGTAGTCATGCCCGCCATTACAATTTATTCTTTTTCGGGTTGATGCAGAAGTACTTGATGGTAGGCCCATCATATAATAGTCACATTTGTTTGTGTTTTTCCCTTGGCGTTGGAAGAATAGACAAATATGTTTACGTTCATGTTTCCATGAATACTGTCGATTACGTGTGTGCTTTCCGCTTGAAGGACAGGACCCATTTGACAATACAACTCAATAAAGATATGTTTTCGTAATTGAGTAAGACAAAAGCTTCACATTCCCGATATTGTACAAAGTAATATATTGCAACAGTTGTTTTTGCATCTGATGTCATTTATAATGCCAAATGTCGAAGACAAAGACAAATAAATCCTACGGATGTCGCATGATTGCCAGTCATACCTGATCGTGAAGTCGCAAATTCTAAAATCAACATGAGATTTCAGGAAACTGTAAACTTATCATTAAAAATCACATTCGATGTTGTTACATTAATGCACCAAAACCGGATGCGCTGATATTTTCTACATTATACAGGCATCTTCCAATACGGTCACCATTACGCATAAGCCCCAGAAAGTGCGTGAAAGGCAGGCAGGCAACAAAGCCACTAAAATAAGCTGCAATAAGAGAGCATGAACTATTTTCTAGCTATTAAAAGCAGGATGTCTTTATAGATATAAATAATTTTATTATAGATGTCTAAAAAGATGGCAGACCATACATATCTAAAAAAGATGAATTATACATAACTATAAATCGAATAACAGATACCTAAAAAGTCAGATATCCACAACGATAATCGAAAATCTATTATAGATGTCTATAATCCATTTTGGATACCTTATAAATGATTTTAGCTATCTATTAACCATCACATTATATATATAAATATATATATATATATATATATATATATATATATATATATATATATATATATATATACATATATATATATATATATATATATATATATACATACATATATATATATATATATATATATATATATATATATATATATATATATATATATATATAAAATTGAATTAAAGATATCAAAATTGGAATTAAACTACATCACATTGGTTTTTGATATCTGTAGCTCTACTAGGACATATGCATATAAATTTTGCGCCACCACTGCATACATGATTGCGTAGTCTCATTTGGCGGGGTATGGCGAGATAGGGGTCGGTACCTGTGGGGACAAGGGGGATATTACTAATATTTTGCAAATAAAGAATATTTATCAAAGACAGATGGATTTTTTCTTTATATATGGCTCAGGAAATACTAGATGAATCATAGTTTGGCACTTGTGAACTTACATTTCACAAAAACGCTGATTTTGTGAGAAATGAACATATGGCCCTGTCTGTGACAGTGATGTAACCCGCATGCTCCCCCCCCCCCCCCCCCCGATCGCCTGGCGTCAAACCCGTGATTTGTGGCGGGAAATTAATATGCATACGGCGTATCATAGATACCTAATTCTCGGATTTAATGTTTAAGCGGCTTGCGCAGTGACAGTTTTTTTATCTGGGGGGCAAAATTTTTTGTTGCAACAGTTCTTAACACATATTATTGCATCACAAGCTATTTTAAATAGCTTTTTGCGATGCGATATATTGCACCATGGTGTATATATAGTCTTCCAGACTAACACGAATTTCTATTTCATCTGCAGATATGGACGCTGGTAGGGACGTATGTAGCCATAGCCACCATTGGACTGGTTACTATGATGATATTTTTAGACAGGTTGCCAGAACAACTACGGGACAAAATCAACAAGAAAGAGCTCGGTCCCCAGACAGCTAAGCGACTTATTGCTACACTTACTCAGCTCAAGTACAAGAAACAGTTGCTCTTACTGCCTCTTACAATCTATAGCGGGCTTGAGCAATCCTATTACAATGCTGACTTTACCAGGGTAAGTACAGCTCAAGTATTCACACAACTCTGCAATAAAACACGCACTTATGGTATAACATATAAGTATGTATGTATGTATGTATGTATGTATGTATGTATGCGGTATGTATGTAGTAT
>OZ026621.1:71394984-71397484 GCA_964020975.1 Hermodice carunculata
CTATCGTGTCCGCATTTTTAGATGGAATGTTGATAGTGTTATAATGTTCCATCATAATACGGTGGAACCCACAGTGAAAGTATCATACAGTCAAGGCCAGCTGATTCGTTTTTAACACTGTAGGCGCATCGAGGTTTACGCTACAGTATTGCTTCTGTGGTATCTTGACAAGCTGACCGTTGTAATGAGGCTTCAGTCCATGTATGATTTCGTACCCCTGTCTTGAATCTGGAAAGGTAACTTTGGCCGCTATTTTATAGTCTGAAAACATAAGTTTGAAGAGCCCGCTTGTGTAACTGGCTACATGCGGTGATACCATGAGCTTCGACGTGGTGTAAATACAAAATCTCAGCATCTTTGGCTTTGTCTTCTGCACTTTTCTTTTCTTTCAGATTCTTATGCTGCGAAAATTTGAAAAAAAGATTCGCATTTGCAGAATGGGAATTCTTTGCTGTCTTGTGCTCGGACGTTGCGCTGCCTTTACTAAGATCTTTCTTGCCCTCTCTGATACATATATTCGACTTTCATGCGCGGCATGTCACGTTAAGATATACTGCTTTGTGACCGAATCTCCACACTATACCCCATTAGGGTCCAGAGTTTTTAAGAGCTCCTCCAAAAATGTAGCACCATAACGAAACAATGCGTTCACGCTTCGGAAAGTGGCGGCTGACAAGATCTCAGCTGAGCAAGAAAAGTTGAGGTAGTCACAAGAATAGCCGAATGCGCTGTGCAATTTAGTAAAAATCCACCCGCCCAAGTTTCAGTGCCTGCCAAGTATTATCGGAGGGGGGGGGGGGGGGGTAGGCTCAATACTTACACTAAGTCTTGTCAAAAACAAGTTCTCCGCAGTTTTGTCTGACTCTCGATGTCCAGGGCACGCTGCCAATGTTTACATGTACATACCGATTTAGATACGCGCGTTTTTTCTAGGCGCCAATTTAGGCAAAAGTAGGAAAATCCGACTCGTAATATACACATGGCTCCTTCAGAAATTTTAAGTTTAATGTTTCCAAGTTTTTAAGTTTCTCATACCTCCAAACTTCGCACCTATACAATAATACCGGTACTATAACTGTATGACATAATTCAAGTTTTTAGCTGAATGGGTAATTTCAAACTAAGTGTCTTTTGTGACAATCCATATTAGGCCCTTCTAGCTTGACTTATCTGTTTCTCTTTGGTCAAAGTAAACGTACTATTATGATTAAAGAAAATCCTAAGTGAATGTAATTGTTATTTCTTTCCAGTATGGTCCCCTTATATTTAAAAACTTTTTTTTTACGTTCATGTCCTTTGGAAAATATAATAATCTTAGTCTTGCTTACGTTAACAGCTAATTCCCAGCTGTCCCATTAGTGACTAAGATCATCGAGAGCCTTTTTTTTTAATTCTTGTGGACTTTCTGCAATGATAATAGTGTTAAAAGTGATCGGTGCCCAAGGTTGCTGGTTCGAGACCCATCTGTTCCGTGTTCACAAAACATATCTATTTTCGGTATTCCTTTGATGCTGGTGGACTTACATATACACAGTCAGCGATCTGGAACAACTCCGAACACAGTTCTTGTACTGGACTAAATACAAAGAACAGGGCATTGTCCATTATAGCTCTCACGCACACCAACCTCCATTGAACCATTTTCAGGAATGGGGAGTTGGTACAGTTGCTATGTGCGTTTTCCATTTTCGGCTTGGTGATTAGTGCCGAAGGTTGCTGGTTCGAGACCATCCAACGTACTTGATGAATAGGAAAACACGTACAAGCTTTAGCCAAACTGGAGCCGGGTTGCCTAGCGCCTGTATGGCCCGATGTAGCCAGCTATGAACAGCAGTTCGTGGTGTTTCTGTATAACTTCCACCATTGTGTTCTTGATAAAGTTAATTTGGTTATTTTGGCCAGAACCCTTCATTTACATTAAAATATCAGTATGATGTTTGCATTTGGATACCACTCGGGCTGTAAACTGTCGTTTTAAGATCTGTATGAGGAACTTTCGGTGTATAATAAACGGCTTATCACCGGATCCTGGAGAGTACCACTGGCGAGCGTGCATTCACTTTTTGCGCGCGCTCATGATATGGTGGGTGCCCTGAGTCCAAGCATTTTTACTTTGTGGTATTGAACAATATTTCATTAATATATCACCAAAAGAACTACGTCCTGGTTGAACAATGAGCGTACACTCCGTATATAGCATCAGTACACAATATAATGTTCCTGTAGTTTTTAATTTTTAATGAGCTTTGCTTTTCAAAACTTTAAATTGGTATACTGTAAATGAACTTTTCCGCTTTACCTTGCAGCACTATATGGTTTTATATTCCGGGATAAAACAGAGGCCGCCTTCGCCAGCTATCGATTATGGGATTCCATAGGGTGTGCCCTTGGATATGGTTGGAGTAATTTTCTTTGTACATGGGAAAAACTTTACATATTGACTGCGGTTTTATGTGTCGGCATTTTGGGTTATCTTATAGTTGAATATCTGCTCAAACGG
>OZ026621.1:71399984-71569984 GCA_964020975.1 Hermodice carunculata
AACTTAGGTGTATAAGAAGGGTTGATTTTAGAAGGTGACCATCAGTTGTTCTGAAGCAGTCCTAGTTAACAGACCTCAAGTTGAATACAAAATGACTACTACTACAATCCAGTTGAGCGAGACGACCTTGGCAGAGGTGAGACATGGCCAATATGGATCTCCCTATGTTGCCTTAGGGAGAATCCAGGGAAAATCTACACGATGGGTGTTCCTATCAGCTGCAGCCTGGCAGATGTTAACCTCCCTGATCCCCGAAGTCTCCAAGATGGTAAAGCAGGGACTCGACAAGGAGATTAAACTTCACCTGAATGGTACGGTCCTGCTAGCTGTATCCAAATTTCACAACAAGTACTATGTGGGCATGCATAGCATCGATGCACAAGGGCAGAGAGTGAGAGGTCGTGGTATCAATCTGACCATGGACGAGTGGGGTGATCTGGTCAGGAATCTGCATGGTATTAATCATGTTATGGAGCAACTAGCGAGCAGCAATCCCAATCTGAAAAGATCTCATGAAGCAGAGGACTATGAAACCAAAAGGCAAAAGATCGATGCTGACAGTCCCAAAGTTGACTCAGTCACAATACATAAGACAGAGGAGAAGAGTGACCAGACAATGGTGGAACAGTCCATCAAGCAACCCATGGTCAAACAGTACCAAGGGCGTAATGTGTCAGTTTTTTCAGATGATGTCATTCATGCTCAGGATGACTGTTCGGTCTTTTCTGAAAGTGTTTGCAAGTACAGACTAAATGATTATCGGAAAAATCACCCTGATATTGTGGACAGTTCTGGGGACATTATTGTCAAAAGGGAAATACCTGTACCACCTGTGGAAGAGCTCATTAGATGGCTCTATCTAGTAAACTATGGGCTGCTCATTGAGGGTGCAAGGAAAAAGGACATCTGTCAAGCCTGTAGTACATATGAACCAGGACAAAGGGATCACACACATGATGAGTGTCTCATGGACTGGGATGTTATGGTGGCCAAATATGTTTCAAAAATTAACACTAAATCCCATTATGACTTTATGATGGAAAGATTTACTTGGCCTTTGGACACCATGGAAACAGACATACGCATACAGAAACCTGACATGTTGTCTATGGCACTCATGATTAGCAAAGTAGAAAACAATTAAATGGATGACTTGAAGAACCAGCATATTGTTCCAAAAGACTTCAGAGAGTTGTTTGTTCATACTTGTTATGATGTGTGTGGATAATTTTAGATCTGCACATGACAACTTAGTGGTACCATGTATATTAGTAATAGTGTCCAACTGGATGTCCTTTGAGTGTGCGATGTTGATGATAATATTAAACTATGTCATTTGAATTTTGATTTCTCTGTTATTTGTATAAAAGCGTGGATGTATGTGAATGCTAGTTCATTTACTGGTGAGACGTAGAAGAGGGCATGATGCAATTAATGAATGTGGTGTGTATGGTTCAACTGAAGTGTGAGATAGACTTGAAACATTTAGTCTCTGCATCCCGTGATGTGATCTATGACCCCCGGAAACATAATTGTCTCATATGGAGACACAAGAGAATCAGAGGTTGCTGTATGGTGTCCCGACATGGTAAAATGATGTGTAATGGAGCTTCTTCCTCTATTGGAGAAGCCAAGAAGAGAGTGAGACAGTATGCCCGACTGCTACAGAAACTTGGCTATTCCATATGTTTAAACAGCATACAAGTGGTGACCATGTCTGCTGTACATACCTTGAGCAAACACATCAACTTGACCAAACTGGCAAATGTCTTGGGTGCTGAATATGAGCCTGAACTTTTTCCTGCAGTCATGATCAAAAAGGACTCTATCCATTTCACTTGTTTTGCAAGTGGTAAGATAATCATTACAGGAATTAAAAAGATGGCCCAACTAGAACATACAGTCCTTCCCTGTCTCATTGAGTTGGAACTACTGTGATTACTCATAAGTATGAGGTAGTCTAGCTGCAGACTCACAACGAGACAATGCAAGGATGGATGACTATCTAGCTGAACTTTACTACAGCCCAAATAGACCAGCTAATTTTTCTAATCCACGCAAACTCTATGATGTGGTGAAAGCTGAGGACTGATACCCGATCACTCTAAAATACATCAAAAATTGGTTGAAAGGTCAAGAGACCTATACTCTTAACAGACGTTCAGTGAGACCCAAACCCCACGGCAGAGTGGTGGTAGAAGGACTGGATTCACAGTGGGACTGCGATCTGGGTGACATGCAAAGTCTAGCCAAATATAATGGAGGCATCAGATTCATTTTGTTGGCTATAGACATATTCAGTCACTACGTGTGGGTACGTCCTTTAAAATCCAAGAATGGTCCAGAAGTGGCTAAAGCTTTAGATGGTATTTTCAAAGAAGGCAGGCAACCTAATCATATTCTCCGTGTCCACCGAGGCACAGAATTCTCCAATCAATATGTGAAACGGATGTTGAAACAATACAATATTCATTTGTTGTTGACCAATAATCTAAAGCCAATTATGCCGAAAGGGCTCTGAAAACCATTAAGAGCAAAATATTTCGATATATAATGTCTAAGCAGACTCACAAGTATGTGGACATGTTGCAAGACCTGGTGGATGCTTACAACAAGACTAAACATAGTAGTCTCGGAATACCTCCAGCTGAGGTGAACAAAAACAATGAGAATGAAGTCAGACTCAACCAATATCTGTTACGCAGGAAAGGTAAAGAAGTCAAGCAATCCTACAGATTTAAAGTGGAAGACATTGTGCGCATTTCCCATCTCAAAACTGTATTTCAAAGAGAGTATCAACAAAAGTGGACTGGTGAACTGTTCAAAGTGGCAAAACTTTACAAGAGAAATAGTATACCGGTCTACAAACTCCAAGACTGGAATGGAGAGGACATCGAAGGCAGTTTTTACAACCAAGAATTGCAAACTGTTGATGTAGATCAAGACACCTTGTTTAAAGTGGAGAAAGTGTTAAGAAGAAGGACCAGGAACGGACAACGAGAAGCTTTTGTGAAATGGTTACATTGGCCTAAAAAGTACAACAGTTGGATACCAGCCAGCAATCTCCAGAATCTATAAGTAGAGCTCCTTAAAACTATAAGTAGAGATCATGGATCAATTATTCTTATTTGTGTCAAGTGAAAACTGCAAGGCGATATTTCCAGGGAACAATCCTGCAGGATTTACAGTACAGATACCCAGACTCATTGATTTGAAAGGTCATTGGAGCTGTGCTCTCACTGAGATTTACCTTGACAACAAGTTTGTAGTTACTCCTAAAGAAGTGATTGTGTCCACAGACTTGATTGAAGAATCATACATAAGTGATACACAGTGGCCTGTACTGAGATGCATACCTGCTGATACAGATAAAGACATAGATTTGACATTTTCCAATCCTTATTATTTAAAGGTTGTACGAAACCAAGCACATAGAATACACATTTATCTCAGAGACCAAGACCTACAAACTATACAATTTAGTAGTGGGAAACTATCGTGTGTACTACACTTGAAACGCATTGCATGATGACGTCAGAGGTTATCAGGAACAAAAAGGACTGATCCAAATGGGAGACCTTCTTCGTAGACATGGCTCAAGGAAAGATTCCTTACTCTCCAACAGGATGGTACATCATGGACGAGAACCCCGAATGGAGTAAGAGAAG
The DNA here is from genome assembly GCA_964020975.1 of Hermodice carunculata. Classification (NCBI taxonomy): domain Eukaryota; kingdom Metazoa; phylum Annelida; class Polychaeta; order Eunicida; family Amphinomidae; genus Hermodice; species Hermodice carunculata. The sequence goes on from OZ026621.1 coordinate 71,403,653, forward strand.
AAAAGAACCTAACAAACCTGTCATTAATCTGGCTACGCCCGTAGCCAGGACCATTGAGCAAGCTAAAGCCGAGTTGAAAGATGAAAAATCTATAAGTAGAGGACCGAAGAGGAAAATTATAAGTAGAGCTGCACCACAAGGCAAGAAGAAGAAGCAACAAGATGCAAAGAAGTCAAAAAAACAAAGCAAGAGGAAACCAGGTACGTATACAAAGACAGAAGTCAACGACAGGCTATCCTAGACATGGAAACCGTGAATACAAAACTATCTCTGTTTAGAGATTTACCACAAGACTTGGGTATCTATACCATTAAATGGATAGAATACAGACCTACCAGTCAACTGACACAGGGAGCTGCCATCACTTTCTCCATTCCACCTAGTCCTATGAATATGGATCTCAAGAGATCGCGTCTTCATGTCAAATGTCGCATCCTGCAAGGTGATAGCACACCTCTACCAAAAGTTACAAATATAGTCAGTCCTCCAGATGCAGCCAAAGTAGGTCCAATCAATAATGTGTTAGCCAGTTTATTTAGTCAAGTGGATGTCAGTCTCCAGCAACAAGTGATTACCTCCACAGTGAGCACCAACTATCCCTACAAAGCCTACCTGGACACTATACTGATAGGTGGAGATGATGCACAGAACAAACTTCAAGCCCAAATGTATTTTAAGGACTTGGGTATGAACTTGTCTGAGGACAATGATCCAATATTAGGGATCAATTTTGGATTGCTCCAGAGAGCCACCCTCTTTAAAGAGAGCAAGATCGTCGATGTGGAGGGACCCATCTTCATGGACATCTGTCAACAAGAGAGACTTATTCTGGATGGTGTACCTGTGGACATCAAGCTGTACCCCAGGCCAGAACCTTTCGTGTTGATCAGTAACAATCCATCCCCCAGTTACAAAGTGGATATCACTGATGTTCTATTGAAGGTCTGCATGGTTCAAGTGTCCCCTGGCATCATCACAGGCCATTCTCATGCATTGGATTCTAATCCTGCACAATAATTCATCAGTCGTTCGGATATCAAGACATATGCCATACCTCAAGGTCAGTTTGCATTGACAGTGGAAGATGTCTTCCAAGGAGCTTGTCCAAACCAAGTGTTGGTGGGCCTGATATCTTCAACAGCCTACAATGGAAGTTATACCACCAATCCCTTCAAGTTCCAAAACTACAAGTGTAACTTTGCTGCTTTCTACATTGATGGCCAGAGTGTTCCTGCTAGACCTTTACAACCCAATTATGAGACCGACAATTATGTGGAGGCTTTCACAGCTCTCCTGACAGGCACAGGTGTATATCAGTCTAAAAGTTACAACAACAGCATAAGTAGGGAGGATTTTGCCCATGGGTATTGTCTCTACTGTTTCGATCTGAGCCATCACCAAGACTCGCAGCATCAACCAATTAGCAAAAAGGGTAATACACGTCTGGAACTTAAGTTTGCCAAAGCATTGCCAGAATCAGTGACGGCCATCATATATGCCAAGTTCCCAGCCACCGTGGAGATTGACAAGTCATGACGTGTCACCGTACAATGAATACTCATCAAATTAAAAACATCCTGCTGAGAAATAAAACAACACGTGACCAATTAGGTGCAGTGTGTCCTGCTGACTGTATACCTCTACATGTGATGACAAGACCTCAAATTTATATTGTCAATACAGACCCAAGAGGATATAAGGGACGACATTGGGTGGCAATTTACTTTCCTGTGGAGGGACCATGTGAATACTTTGACTCCTGTGGAAGACCACCGAGACTGCCCTGGTTCAAGGAGAGTTTGAAGAACAATGGTCCAGCATACATCTACAACTACAGGCGACTACAAGACTATCGATCAAAGACGTGTGGATGTTATTGTGTGTTTTATGCCATACTACGTTGTTGTGGATGGTCTTTACAGAACATTGTGAACCTGTTTGACTATAGGCATTTAAAGTTGAACGAACATTTCATTGTGACATTCATGAAAAGGATATATGAAGCCAAGCGTAAACATTACCATATACCAAAAAGGATTAAGCCCATGGAGGTTGGATTGTCCCATACCGGGATGTGACATGGTTGGATTTGCAAAGGATGGTAGTCATGGATGGTATACGCTAGGACGTCATTATATTGTAATCATGGAATACAAAAAAAGGACAGAGCAAAATGGATTCGAGTGGCTCCTCACAGTCACAGTGGTTGTCAGAGGACTTCAGCAGCTCTTGAATGTTATCAGAACTTATGTTTCACATATATGTTACTAGGAAAAGGGAAGCCTACTCGAATAGATGAACAGAGAATATTCCATAATGAGACAAGATGTTTATATTCCAATGCTCCCTTGTGTGTATGTAGATTAGGACAAAACACCATATGTAAACACTTGAATAAAAAGATGTAGTGTAATAAAATATGAAAATGTCATTACATTTTTTGATGCTTTTTGTGTGTGTGTGTGTGTGTGTGTGTGCATGTGTGTGTGCAAACAAACCAACAAAAACTAGTGATTTTCTGTGTGGCTGGAAGCCATAAGCTTCATCTTTTTCACAATAGACCATTTATTCTTTGAATACATCAAAATTTCAACCACTTGATGGGAGGTTTCTTCTTGGCGGATTCCCTTATCCCTGGAGGTGTCTTCTTAGCTTCCATTCTCTGGTGATGCCCAATTAGTCCTCTGGGAATGTTCATATCTCTCAAAGCCTGGTAAAATAGGTCATGTCCCTCTGGTTTTAAATGTTTATACAGGTACTGGGAATCTTTCACCAAATCTGTGATGTGTGATCCAGGTACAGTCTGAACTCCATAACTGATCTCTCCTCTCTGGTTCCATGTCAGTCTTCCATCATTCTTGATGTGACCTAATAAAGCTCTTGCTCTGGTACGGACATTTTTAGGTACCCATTCTATCACCCTGTCCACATTTATTCCATCATCTTCTGGCTCTTCTTCTTGTATGGTGGTCAGCGTTGTCTTTGTTGGCTTCTCATGATGGGGTTTCAGCAATCGTTGATATTTTTCCCAGGGTAGTAGCACACTTTTCCGCTTCATTTTAAGATGCTATGCAGGACGGGGTCCACAGCTTGTAACAATAAGACCACCACCTTGGGCTTCAGTACTTGCTTTCTCTTTTTTACACTGATTTTTTTGTCGGCAATGATCCTGATGGCTGTTCTATGTCTTTTCAGTTTCTTCTTATAGCTGGGTGTGAAAGGAATACTTCCTGGTAGCAAATTGGAGGCTATGGTACCCAAGGCCAACAGTTGACCTGGTGTCACTGATTTCTATAAACTGGCTCGTTGTACTCTCGATGGCATACTCAACATCAATTTTAAAATGTCAGCACTCTTCTTCACCACTTGACTCATCTTGACGTTTGTTATGGTCTTCTACATATAGATTTGACACCTACTTATAGTTTTTGAGCATACACTATAGGATCTTCATTGGGAAAGATGTGTATTCTCATTCTATATTTGTCTTGGGCTTGAGGAGATACGTCCAATACCAAGTCACCATATTCTTCCTTCATACAATCCTTGCAGGCTTCTACTAATATATTGGCTTTGCCAGGAAAGACTTGTCTTCCTAGAGTAGATATCTGAGAGGCATCACGCATGTTTTTCATCAACACATAATACCAGGTATTGAGAGCAATGGTACAACTACTCTTGCCTTGTTGAAACAAATTTTGTGTGATGAAGAGCACAGTGAGGTGGCAATGATGACAACCTTGTGTAAATAACAACTCCATCTCAGAGTTATGTACCACTTGTTGCATCAAATCATCCAAGATGATCATGTTATGTTGTCTATCTGCTGTAAAACTGTCCAAATCTTCTTGAGATGGCAGACATTGATGCATGGTTAAGTTGGGTATACTACTTTCCACCTCATCAAATAATGATTGCCAAATACCATAACAATACATAATGTTGTGGGGTGGCTCTGGATCGAACATGCCTGACAAGTTTTGTAACAATCTGTAAGTCCATTGAGTCTTACCCGAACCTGTAGTTCCAGTCACCATGATGCTACTGCATGATTGGAAAGGTAAGAGACTCTGTGTTTCCCACCAAGGCTTGTCTGTCAGTTCCATGTCTGGGGGTCCCCAAGTTATGGCACTCAGTGGTTGTACTTTCTCAGTACTTATGTTCTTCGATAACCAGACTTTTCTCTGGACAGGATTCACCTGGTGAACTTGCAAAAGATGTTGTGATAATCGTTTAACTTGAGCTCCACAGTCAGGGACAGGACACAACTTTTCAGTTCGATTTTTCTTACTTGTTCTAACAGTCAGCCATGGTCTCCTTTCATCAGCCTTTAACTTATGCACCTTCATCAAATGTAGTGGAAGTCTGGTCAAACCTTTGACAGCACAGAGTGGACAGTCTCTCATGGTGCGTGCCATGATTCTGTTTGAATGTAGTGATAGACTTCTACTTATATAATGGCCCGTGGCTGCCAGTGGTGGCCTGTGGCTGCCATTAGAGTGATCTGTGGCCCGTGGCTGCCAAAAGTGTGGCCCATGGCTGTCAATGGTGGCCCGTGGCTGCCATTAGTGGCCCCTGGCTGCCAAAAGAGTGGCCCGCAGCTGCCAAAAGAGTGGCCCTTGGCTCCCACTAAGTACCTGTTTGGTGTCCCTTTATGGATTCATAGAGTGGAGCGAGAGGAAGTGCCAGTTTATAATTCTTGGGAATATATTGTGGATGTTTCCGCAACCAATGATTGTATGACAAGCATATTAGAATGGCTGTCTCTTGGCCTCTTTTACATTCATACAAGTTAAATACTACATCCTTAAAAAATTGATGCAAGACTTCTGACTGTCCCTTGCTAAATTGATCATCTGCAAACATCTCTTCAACTATGACATTCCACTTGATCACAGAATCAATTTTCTTCACCATCTTAAACCAGTCAAGTTGCTGATGGCAGAATTGTTCAACAGTCAGCTTAGAACTGAAAAATCCACCCATGATCTCTCTTCTCTCTCTCTCTCTCTCTCTCTCTCTCTCTCTCTCTCTCTCACTTATAACAAAATAAACAAGACATGCATTTTTGTTTGACTTATAGTCACCTATTGCAGTGCATTTTTTTTTCATTAGTCATTTAATAATCCAGTACAACAAGTTATGTACATCTCATTTCCATACATTACATATATATACATTGCTATCTGTATACAAATTAAGCTATGTACAATTTTACAACGGTGATCTATCATGACACACACAATATTCATGATGTAACTTTACCAATCTCATTCTAGGTAGAAATATTTCTACAGTGTGGCAAATACATACATACATACATATAAATATATATATATATATATATATATATATATATATATATATATATATATATATATATATATATATATATATATATATACAATACTATACACGTGAATAATAACAAACAGCATATTTTAATAACCAAAGGGGACTGTGCTGTAGTCGTCCAAGATCTGACGCTTAGTGAACACCATGCCATAGGTCTTTTCTTCTTCTCTGTTATATAACTTTCGTTTTCTCTTGTCTCTACAGATCTTGCTAGGATTGGTAATTACTATTTTTTTCGCAGGGTCTTGGATCACTGCTTTGACAGAATCAAAGCTAATGAGCCCACTATTTTTATGGTTCAAAGTGAACCCCCTGACCTTACAAACTTCTTTGCCTGTATTTGTTTTGTACGCATAATTCTTAGGGCCTGCTGACAAGAATTCCACAATATACCCCCCTTCTTATTCATCAGTAAAATCCCCAAGGTAGTCACCAAGTGGAGGGTCATATTCTCCAGGTCGACTGATATAGACTACTGAATTGGTGTCATAGTACAAAACCCTATCCCCAAGTTTTTCCAGTGCTTTGAGCAGTTTGAGGGGAGCGCAACAAGTGGTAAAGCTGGCTAGAGCTACATTTGTTTGCATATCCTCAGGAATGAAAGCACTTTCAGGAGTGTATTCCAACTCAATCAGGCGATCACTCAGTGACTACCTCCCCATCCCGCTCTACATCTACTTCCTCCCCTGTTGCTTTGATTAATAACGATCTAAGTTTGTTGCAGGCCTGTCTCAAAATATCAACGTCAGACCTACAATATTCCAAAATCTCCTCAGCAAAATTGAATGTTTTATCTAGCTGGGCAGCATGCCAGATCATGAATTCCTTTCGCTCCTTGGTCCCCATGTAATCGGCAACATAACTCTTTGGATCAGGGTAAGGACCTACATAGTTTTGATTGGCAGCTGGCAGTGTTGAAAAAATGAGGAAAGTAGCCTTTCTTGAGTTCAACTAACTCGAAAGCTTTAGGGAGGGCAGCCGATTTCATGGGCAAGAAGTTTAAGGAATCCAAGACCCGAATATCTAATCCATGACCTATCTCCATATACATGATTTTGCTCCCTGAATAAATAATTTTCTGAGGTCTCATGGAATTTTCTAACAAATATTCTAATAAAAAGACATTGTCATAATCTTTGCCATTGTGTGATAGGACAGTGTAGTTGGTGTGGCGTTCATTGAACAACCACTCGCCAAATTGAGTAGCTGTGTTTTCACCTCTGAACACAACTTCCCTTTGACCACACTCATCACCAGGTAACTTGGCAAAGGTATGACGTTCCATGTCATATTTGTTGCATTTAGAGCAACGGTTGCCACACTTTGGACATTTAGACATAGCTTCTAAAGAATAATCTTTACAAAGATCACAAGATGTTTGTGCTACTACTAAATTTGCTTCATGGACAGGTCTACCACAATAGACTTCTTGACATTTTTCACATTTTCTACAAGAACTACATGTTTTCTTTTGTTGGATACAATCGTTACATCCTACTTTTTTGTTGGGTTCATACCCTTCTTGACATTCGGACACTTGGTCTTGACTACATTCAAAATCAAAAAACAGATATTTTCTAGGATGTCCTGGTTTGATACCATCTGGTTTGATATAACACAAATGCTCTCCTATGACATATTTAGAACAGGAAAAGCATTTCCATTCCCCACATTGATGATTTCGGATATCTCTTTCCCTTCTATCAACTACATGCTAACAAGTGGTACAGCACCACCAAGTCTCACATGGAGAAGATTGGCCAGCTTTTTTACTTTGGTGCCGTTGGATACAATCAAGGTTTCGGCAGACCATATGACAATGTTTACAAGTTATGGGCTCTGTCCTTACACAGGACTTGGTTTGACATGCAAAACAAATGTTGTCACCGTAGTGTTTGGTTCTGTGATCATAGGGTTTGAGACAAGACTCACAAAAATAACTAGAGCCAAAGAACCCTGCAATTTTTGTGATGGCATGGAAATGCTTTTCTTGATCATCCATATACAAATAGATTTTGTTAGGTTTGTGTTCTCCCACCCGAATGAATTTGTTGCCACAAGCAGCACTAATGACTAAAATTTGTACATTCAACACATGTTCAAAAGCTGGTAGATCATTAAGATCACACATTCTGTCAGTACGGATACCTGCTTCTGCACATAAACGGAGAGCTAGATTCATCTGTTCTTTACGATTCTTTTTTGTAACATCTCTATAATAGGATGTAGACATCTTGCGTTGATGCATAATCTTGTCCATCATAGTCAGATGCTCTTGCCCTCGGGTCATCTTTTGCCATTCTACAGTGGAGACTTGGTTCTGCTTGGTCCAGGAGACTCCTATGGCTCGTGGCATGCAGAGAAGATCATTGTTGCGGATTTCAACCATGGATTTCTTTACCAACTGAGTTGTTGTGTCCTGTATGAACAAGTATACAATAACCTTTACAATACACAAATCATTACATTGTAAAGAATCATCAGTGAAAATGTCCAACTATACATAACTTGATGTGCCACCAATATTAATTATATAGTGTACAGTTTTTTAATTTTATAGTGTATGAATGGTTTAATTTAATAGAGTGTGGATGACTGAGGTTCCTATACAATACACAACGTTCATTCAGAAGAAGTCTCAATAAGTATTTCTTAGGAGTGCATTAAACATAAAAAAATAATGACCTCTAACTTGAGTAATGTGAGTACGGCCTCCAGCGCCACCTCTAGGCTGCTGGATGGTGCCCACAGTGACAAAGAAACTCTCATCCATTGGCAGGTCTTCTTCGGACTGGAGAATGCTTTCTATCTTCTCCATGACGGGTGGGCATCCAGGTCCTCAAGCTTTTGAAGGGGAATCACTGCATCATTGTTCAGTCCATTGTGGTGAATGATGACTCTGCCTAGATTCTGGTCATCAAGTCCCTCTGTAAATATGTTCAGATTAGTGTCAACGTTTTGGTTAAGTGTATTATTGTTATTATTATTATTATTATTATTATTATTATTATTATTATTATTATTATTATTATTATTATTATTATTATTATGTTGCCAGTCTAATAGTGTATAAGCTTACCTGTGGCTTTTTCCAGGATCTCGCCAAACATGTCACGCAGTTCCTGCTCCATTTCAGCCATTCGTTTCCCCCACCATTCTTCACCTATTTTGACCTCATAGGCTCGATCAATGGCGCCTTTTTTTTAGGAAGGTCCGTTGGCTTTTTTTTCTAAAGGTGTAGCTAGCCTGTGAGCTACTCGGACCTGGCTGTGGACTGTGGGGCTCCTGTTGCGGGCTGCTAGGTCCTGGTTGAGGGCTGCTGGGGTCTGCCTCAGGGTCTAAAACAAAAATATCTTAAATGATAGAGATTTGATGGATCCTTTACATGATTCTCAAATGAAATTAGTCTGTACTCTATTTCCTGAGTTTTTTAAGAATGCACATGTATGAAATAAGACATGAGTATACACACTTACCTCAACCTCCAGTCTGTGAGTTGCCTGCCATATCACAGTCAAACTCCATGACTCCTAGAAATAAAAAAATAAAACATATAGACAAAAGTACATTTGTTAAAAAATGGAAAAATAAAACAAAGTTATAGACAAAACATGGTTCATAAAGTTTGGTAAAACATTACCTTCTCCCCATGTGCCATCTTGTATGAGACCTTCTGTCAGATATTGCACCTCAGAACTGTGGCAAGTTTGCTGGCAGAAGCCTGTAAATAACAAAATAGTTTACAATATATATGCATGTAATATTTAAATTATACTGTGCATATATGTATGTATTTATTATCATTGATATTATTAGCAATAGTATAATTATTATGAATTAATTATTATTATTATTATTATTATTATTATTATTATTATTATTATTATTATTATTATTATTATTATTATTATTATTATTATTATTATTATTGTGAAATATGTACCTTCCTGGTCCATTGCCTGCATCAACTGTGCAATCTGGTCATCAGCAAACTCTTGCAAAGCAGGGGGTATTGTGATGTCCAAGTCCAGTCCCAGTTCCTTTGATTTGAGGTCCAACAGATGTTGCTTGATGGAGGGATCTTCTCTCAACCCATAAGTTTCAGCCCATTTTTCCAACTCTGCACTGGTCTCAAACTGGGTGGCCATTTGGGCAATAGCTTTACAATAATCCATCTGTAAACATGAAAGCAATTGTTTAAAAAGAGATTGTCTTACTTCCTTTTACTTTACAGGATGCATAGCCAATAAATAAATAAAAATACAAACAAGCAAACAAATGAATAACTAAAATTATACAAATAAAAAAATCCATAAAAGTTAATGAATAAATTAATAAAAGTCATACATGTAAATAATATATGAAATTACACATATATTACAAAATTGCCATAGACATTAATAAATAAATAAATAAATAAATAAATAAATAAATAAATAAATAAATAAATAAATAAATAAATAAATAAAATATATGCAAATTAAGAGAAATATCAAACACATGAATTATACACAAATTACAAAACAAAAAATTCAAAAATTTCTTACATGTAAATAGTCTTTAACTTCATCAACCTATTAAACCAATCTTCCTTTGTACAAAAAAACATAGTGTATTATATTTAAGTCAATATGAATACATATGGAATGATATTGAGGAGTTTCTAGAAAATGTGTATTGACTTTTTGTGAAATCCCTTTGTAGTCTCCATTTTCATCACTCATTGATAATGACATGATTTTTGGTACACCCCTTTTTAGTTCCTGTTGCCAACACTAGTTGGCAAAATGTCTCTACTGTCGCTAACGCTGGATGTTTAAGATATAAACAAATATTTTGAGGCGATTATTTCTCTAGATTGAATGCTAAGATCGCACCCAAATTTCACACATCAGTAGCTAACCCTATGCTTATCCTTCGCTGTAAGTTTGAGATCATGGGGGTGCATATTTAGCTGGACACTGCACCAAAACACCCAGGTATGTTGAGAACCACACACAGACTCACGGTGTGACTGTACGCAGGTTGACGACCGGCGATGAGAAGTCTGAACGAGAAGTGTCAGTATCGAAAATAGACATCGTTTATACACTAATTAATGATACGACCGGTAAGCTAATTTAGTTGTTGAAGTGACACATGAATCTCGTAACAGTTGTTGTCGTATTTCAAATGTTAGACGTGGTCTACTGTGGCAGTGCCTGCACCACATTGAAACCCTTCATTATCGCCACTTCTGTCTGGTTACATGTAGAAACAGTGTTCCATTCTCGAAATTAAAAGCACATATCGTGATGATTTCCTACACAACAGTAGTTAATCCTAAACACAATCTTCTGATAGTTTCAGGTAAATACATTCACATTTGAACAAAAGCAGGGGACCAAACTGGGTACATGTTTACATGCTCAGCGCACGCATGCAGTTGGTGGCCAGTGCTATATATTAACTTTTATCCCATTTTTGATTGAATCCTTGGCTTCTGATTGGTTAATAGCTATGGTACACTCTTTGTATTACCCTTATTTGTGCATTAATTACTGCAAAGGTGAAATACAGCGCGATTCCTGAAACTGACCGGGGAATACAGCGGTATTCTCGTAACTTGCCGGGGAATACAGCGGTATTCTCGTAACTTGCCGGGGAATACAGCGGTATTCTCGTAACTGGCCGGGGAATACAGCGGTATTCTCGCTGTATCTCCCTATCTGGTTAGTGCATCTATTAGCCACCAGAAGTCTATGTCATGCGATACAAGCCTTGACGCGCTGCAGACGACAACATGATGGCGGACCACAGGCACTCGTAACGTTCAGTCAGTCAAGCTTCCGTGCTAATATACGCGGGGGGGGGGGGGGGAGGAGGAGGAGTAGTGGATTAAGAGAGTGGACCTGGAACATCTGCGCCCACATAGGGCCATATCTGCAATAAAATATTGTGTATTCATCTGTGCAGTCAATTATTTGTGCTAATATTGATGGTGGCGGATGGGCCTAAAACCACGTACAACGTCGTCACATGGAGCTCCTATATAGAAAGGTATGAAACGAAGCTCACATCTGGACCACCACCCCGCGTCACGTTTGGCATGATTTCTCCGTTTCTGAACACACCGACAAACTATAACTCACCAGTTTATTCCAAAACTATTGTCTACAGGTATATCACACAGATAATCCATTGAAATCCGCATATATCCACAGCAACACGCCTATAATTGTCGAAAATGTCACACAAAATCCATTTCGGGCAAAAAGTCCGACATTCCAGCGCCAAATTCAAACGGGTATCTCATCCTGAATCGAGTTCGTTCCGTGACATTAGCCAAAACGTGAAGCGGGGTGGTGGTCCAGATGTGAGCTTCGTTTCATACCCTTCCACAAGAAATAAATTCACTAACTGCACTAATCCTGCAATGCACCACCAAATTGTCTCAAGAACACTAAAACTAGTAATATCACCATCACTTTCATTTCTCCATAGAAATGATTGGTTTCTGAAATAGGGTTAGTATTGCACACACTGTCCAAATTTGATTGATAGTGCCAGAAAGTGTGAGAGGCACAACTCTGTTGAAGATATGAAAATTCTTTATTATGTTGATCAGACGCTCTACATGAATCCGCTCAGATGCAATCTGTTGTGTTTCTACTACATCTTGGTCAGGCATTTGATCCTGTGGACCAAGGAAAGGGGGGATGTTTAGTGACACACCAATGGGATCCAGCAGATCCCTCAAGTCAAATCCCTTGTCCGCCATTATCCCATCACCCTTGTCAAAGGGCAGCTCAAGAAAGCCACTCCTCAGTGTTATTTCGAAGATATTGATCCTGTGTACAGTTGCGACACAAAGCTTAGTTGACCGCTGGGACTGATCCCAATCAAACCTTTGAGTGTGTTGGTTCCCTAGTAATTGGAGTAAGTCTGGGATTTGTAGACAAGGGATGATGGCATCTGTACTTTAATTTCAGTTGCATCGAGAATCACGCGTGTGTGTGGGTACTTCAGCTTGAAGGATTCTGGCATGTTTCTGTCAACTTCCTCACGCGTGGGCCATATGTTTATGCTTCCAAGCTTTAGGTACAGAAAGTTGGCCCAACTCACAAGCAACCGACTGACCGTGGTTTGTGACACACCAAATCTGTAGCTCAGGTCAGTTTCAAGAAGGCCAACACGCACACGCACTAAAAACATGAAAAACTGGTCAGCTGCAGACAGTTTCCTTGGCCTGCCTGTAACTCCGGGCTCAGATTGAGTGTCACTGTTGGCAAGGATGATGTTCTTGCCATGTTGGCCTGGGTTCAAGTGTTCCAGAAGGGCGACGAACACTTTACGTTCGGGAAAACCTGTGTAAAAACATATGTCATTATCTTTAACATTGTCCACTGAAAACTGGGTCTTCTCAATTTCACTTTGTAACTTCTTATTTTCATGAATCAGATGCTTGTTCAATTTCTGTAGTGTCTCATTTTTATCCTGTAATGCACACACTTGCTGTGTCACTTTTGATAGCTGTATCTTCAGTCTTTCTATTTCTCGGGTCTGGTCTGTGATCCGGGAATGCAAATCTTCAGGGTCCAGGACCTGATCTGCAACACGATTGTCATCCTCAGTCATGTCTGTCAACGGGTGGAATGATTTTGTACAAGGAATCGCTGCCCGTTCGATGGTTCGCCTCTCTGTGACTGGCTTGTATACGTGGGGGATATGCTTCCAGCAGTCAAACACAGAAGGAGTTGCTGTATCACGCAACCTTCTCCTCTGCCCACCATTCAATGGCCTTGTGAAATCAGATTCCACAAAGTGCAGAGAGCAAACTGTAGTTTCTTTGCCCACCTGAAATCATAAATGCATTGTTTGTAGATTCAAGGTTGTATTTCTTTCTGTTGAGTTATTCCATCTCCCATTTTTACTGACAGTTGTAATACATGTGCTATCAAGTTCATAACAGGGGAAGGTACATGTAGGGTAACCGAAATTAACATTTTTGAAATTGTGACAAAAGTTTTCCTTTCTGCATGTTAAACATGCACAATTTTAAATCACATGACTAAAATAATGTCTGATAAATTCATGGTAGAAATATTGTACATTCAACTTATTAATTTACAGGAGAATGACAAAAATAATGCTCACTGAGTGCATTCATTTCCAGTTTGTTTGTTTTTTTTTTGGGGGGGGGCACCAACTTTTCTCATTTTTTCTTACCTTAAAACTGTCACCTTCATCCCTCCTGATTTTGACAAGCCAGTCTCTTTTTCTTTGCTGATCTTGGGGAAACTGGTGAAAGGTCACCCTGGTTCCGTTCTCTTTGTTGACATACCCTTTTTGCTTACAGTGGGGCACTGCACAGTACTTGTTGCTTTTGCTCTGAAAAACGACAAAACAATCACACAATGAATAGGCCCACAACTAATGCTATGGCATTTGCCGCAGCATACACATACAGCATGCAAACAATTAACAACCGCACTTGTCCCCTGTGGTTGCGTGTAAACTGTTGTGACAACACTAATCAGTGCCAATTGCACCCCGACTTAGACAATCCAGGATTGAATACGCCTGACCTATTTTCCATATCGCACGGCTTGCAAGTCCCAGAGCTCTCACCTGGCATGGCCATTGCCACTGGGACATGTACAAGCCAGTGCCAATGCAACACGAAATAATTTACCACTTCACAGTCAAATATGTGGAATAAACTTCGTAAATAGGAATTGTCATGCTATACTTCGCGAGTATACCACTCATGTGAAGACAAAATAGCGAGTAAACAATCATAACATGGCGATCGGTTTCAGTCTGTGAATGAATGGAACCTGCTCGAAAAAATCGCCCCAAAATGTTCCGATTTGAGCGAATTTTACCTAAATACTCCCACAGTACATCTAGCATACATTAAGAAGTGACACTAATGCAGAAAATATACATTACTCACCATATTGACCAAGTTTTGCAGGCTTTCGTGCGCACGTTTTGAAATGGGTGTCAATGCAGCATTGCGGACTCGTCCCCGGTACGCTCTAGTTCTCCTTACCGCCGGTAGACGGCGGGTCGTTATGAATAAGATGTATAGGAGCTCCATGTGACGACGTTGTGGTTTTAGGCCCATCCGCCACCATCTTATTAGCACAAATAATTGACCGCACAGATGAATACACAATATTTTATTTCAGATATGGCCCTATGTGGGTTATTGAACGCACAGATGTTCCAGGTGCACCCTCTTAATCCACTACCCGCCCCCCTCGCGTATATTAGCACGGAAGCTTCACTGACTGAACGTTACGAGCGCCTGTGTGGCGGACTGTGAAGTGAACTGCAGCAGCAGCGGGTCGAACATGTGTATTTTTGGGGCATGAAATTACATCATCAAAAATGGGATAAAATCGTCATTCACTGTTTTAGTGTGAAATACAGGAAGTATCTCCCCCAAGACAGCTGAGGGTAATACAGCTGTCTTGGGGGAGATACTTCCTGTATTTCACACTAAAACAGTGAATAACTAATAGCATTCCCCTTGCCTGGGCACGGCAGAGAGTCGGCTTTACAATCATCAAACGAGTATTGACATACAATTGCAACCTGAAAGCTAGTAGTTTTTGAAGTGACACCCTAATTTTGTAGGCCTAACATCTGGTTTTTTTTCCCAACACATGCAGATTGAACACGGTTACGCCTGGGTCAGGCCAGTTCGACCTGTACTGTAGCGGGGAGGGACAGCCTGGGGAACTATGTATAGGCAACTTTCTCCGGTTATCCGGTACCTGATGTACGGTAAATTGTAGTCTCCTGCCCGTGTACTTGTACATTGAACTGTCCTCATTGTAATCAGTAACCCGATAATTTAGAAACATGTTGTACTTACGATGTAATGCTGTAGCGGTACGTCAAATTTGCTGGAGAGACTTGAGATGCTGTCACTTGTGTTCTCAGCAGATGTATGATGAAAAGGGGTGAAGCCACCCTACTAATAGGGTTTGGGGACCATGAAACTTTGAACACGTCACCTTATAAAATTGACAAGTTCAAACTTGATTTAAATTTCTAGAATCTTCGAAAATGTATCCACTTAATCCTGAACACCTGCAAGTGATTAAATTTTGTATTGCGTAATATGTTGATAAGCATGGGGTGCACCTGTGTGGACAGTGGTGATGCCTAATGCTCTTATCATACATGTCCTATTGTGATAAATATAATTCCCATTATGCAAGGCATAAATGGTATGGTTCCCATGAGAAAGTTGGTATTTATGAACGACCTTATCAGATTATCAAAATCCCCTATTCTATTTATAGATTCATATGACGCTATAATCCCTGTTATGTAATGAACACCTGTGTCCACTTACCCCTCTTGACCCCTTATCAGATTGGGTTTTCCCCTATTCTATAGAAGTGGGGTGATTTATTTGTTATGTAGTTTTCTGGTTCACCTATCCTTTATTTAACCCCTATTATGTATATTGTCCTTATCATATGGTACCATAATTTTAATCCCCGTTATGTAAATGAACACCTGCGTCCACTTACACCTGATGACCCTTGTCAGTATAATTCCATTTATAGATTTCATTTATAGATCCTTATGACACTATAATCCCTGTTATGTAATGAACACCTGTGTCCACTTACCCCTCTTGACCCCTTATCAGATTGGGTTTTCCCCTATTCTATAGAAGTGGGGTGATTTATTTGTTATGTAATTTTCTGGTTCACCTATCCTATATTTAACCCCTATTATGTATATTGTCCTTATCATATGGCACCATAATTTTAATCCCCGTTATGTAAATGAACACCTGTGTCCACTTACACCTGATGACCCTTGTCAGTATAATTCCATTTATAGATCCTTATGACACTATAATCCCTGTTATGTAATGAACACCTGTGTCTACTTACACTTGGCGACCCCTGACTAATCCCCTCTGGAATGTGGCCCCATAATTTTTAATCCCCTCAGGAATGTGCCCTTGTACAGCCGACCTTTGTAGTGGTATGGTTCCATGCTTTTTGCCACATTTCATATGAGTCTCACTATATTCTGCTTTCACCGCACCCCAGTACAGAGACATGTCCTTGTTTGTCTCTGTGAAGTGTGTGAAGAATGTCATTAGGGCTTCGAAACTATAAATGCATGCTCTTTAAGTCCACACAAAAGTTGAATAGTGATGCGTAGGAGTTTCCGAAGCTTGCAGACACCATCTACTATTGTCATTGCATTTTTTAAGGCATCCAGTATAGATGTTATATCATATCTCATCATCAGATTGGTCTCTTTGTAGGAGGGCCTATTGGGTGGTGATGCCTTTTGTTTCTAAGGAGTTTCATCCTTGTTTGTGGTCAGGTGAAGGTCTATTCATGTGTTCAAATGTTTCCTCCTTATTATGCTCTTGATTTGGTATCTCCGTATCACTGTCAGCTGGTTTGGCAGGGGTTGATGCTGTCGGATGCCGCAATATATAGTAATATTTTAAATAATAACGCATATAGAAACTAAAGACTATACATCAAGATACGCATGGTGTTAATCGTATAATAATGATTTATGATGGTTCACTTTCACTACGTATTGTGGAGTGCCTAATTTTATTTATGTTTTTAATTTGAAAACTGGCAGTAAAAACAAAAGTTCTTTATAATTCATTTCTCTTAACATAGATTTCAGTAGGCCAAAGGAAAAAAATACTAAGCTACATGATAGCGTAACACCAGTTACTGGAGGCCTGTGACTTTTGTATTTTAGGGTTTTACCCCAACCCCCATCCAAAAAACCCCACCGAAATAATGTATTTTGGTCATTCGTAAGTTAAAATAAACAGACCAGTGAATATATAACTGCATATTATACTTTATAGCAAGAATATTTATTTTTTATTCATTATCACCTTTTGGGGGCGAGTACTAAATCGCAACATTGCTGTTATTTCATGTGGCTACATGCCTCAATTAGTGTCAGTATTAACTACAGGTTATTTCTCCAAGAATAAACCAGCAACCAAAGAAAAATGTGTGGATAGGACTGCATTTTCCGTGCAGCTGTGAATATTATGTATGGTAACATTACTGGAAGCGGCATTGGTTCTGTGGAGTATCAACATGCAGTTTAAATCTCTACATTAAACTTGTTTTCCTAAAAATTAGATAGCAATTATGAAAAATACCGACCATACTTTGTTAAAACAAACAGTATCGTAACAGCGTTCACATAATCTTTAATTTCCAAAATACGGACCCTCATATTTGGGAACGGGGGTACACCTACATCTTATGGCTAAAATTCGGCAACCGATGCAGACCAATTTCTCGCTTCCATTTGGATTCGGGTCAGTGTCCGTAAGGGTGACTTTGGAATTAGTCCTGGAGTGTCTGAGTTGGCTGTGGCCTCCTTCACTGATAATGGCTTTGGCACCTTGGCGGCTGGTGTGCTGCTGTTTGCTACAAAGTTATGTACAAAGTTTTGATTGCACAGCTCTATGGTGCTTTTCCATTCCTAGGTCGATGGAAATATGTATTGAGTCCTGTTTATGTACGTTTTCTGTCCCTTTCTAAAGCGAAAGTGCACAAACTGGTCCACTTCGATTCAGCCTTGATGTTTTCGTTTCTGATTAGTTGATCCAGGTTTTACTCTCTGTTTTTTTCGGTAAAAGCTTAGTCCATGTGTCTTCCTCTTAGAACTTTTGCACTTCAGCACGCAACAGTTAACGTACGGCATTTTCGAACTTTCTCTGATCGGAATTTGAACATACGTGTATCACACCAGCAAGAGACAAGACTGTATCTGACGCACTACTCCACTGTAAGTTGGGACTGCTGGCTGAGTTTGTCCCTGGCGATCTCCCAAGATGCAATGCAGCAAACACGCTGTGACGTAATAAGGCAACAGGGTAATTGTGTCCATTGTTCTGTCTCCACAGCCTGTGTGGGCCACTGTGGACCCGTTCTGTCTCCCATACCTCTTGCCCATTGTTCTCCTTAGCCAATGAGCAGCTTGACCAAATATCATTGGGCCCAGGCTTGTGTTTGATTGACAGTTTACTGTTCTCATTTACATGCAGCTGTACATATGTGGCCATGTTGATGCCTAACGTGAAGGTCATATTTTTCGTGTTCAAATTTCACAAATAGATAATACTATTTTCAGTTTGTTTTCTCTATTTCAGCATGTAGATGACCACTATGGCTTTTCAAAACATACAAAATATTAATTTGGTGCAGATGATGATTTTTATGAAAACATAGCTTTAATGATGCCACCTTAAACTCTGTTTATTGTACCAATGTTAAAAAGAAGGTACAGGAAAAGCTGACGGCCAGTGATTATTATGACCGAATGCATATATCAACTTGTGAAAATAGTACACATGATCAAGCAATATCCAAAACTGAACAATAAGTTCCAACAGAACAAAAAGAAATCATTACAATTCTCAGTCTATCATGCTTTGCCCCCTTCCCCCTCCCGTCAAACAAAACAAAACAAACGATCATCTTCTTCAGAATGTTAAGTAATCTCTCAACACATTCCCTTGTTATTTACTACCTTATTGACTAATTTATGTAAATGTACTTGTCTTGCAATTATAAACAGTATACTGTATGTTAAGTTTTTATTCACCTTTTGTCTTCTCTGAACTGTGTTCTAGTTACTGTTATATTTTGCGTTTTATTTTTACTTTTTTCATATTCTATTTTTTTTCTCTGCAGAATAGCATTTAAGCTAATGTTACCTGTACGCCAAATCGACGTTAAATAAAGATGAATTGAAATGGCAAAGCCACAGGATCGGACGGTGTAACCTTTGAAACTCTTAATATGCAGAAGATAATCTTCATATATTCCTGCCGCTGCTAGTTGTTTGTATGCTGGTGTATAGGTATATCTACGTTTCTCTGTCTTCGGTACATTTCGTGCCACTCATATGGAATAGACCTGGTGATATCACCGATAAGGTCTACTACTGACCTGTTGCCGTTGTCATTGTTTTGTCTATCTTTCTAGATGTGAAGAATAACTTGTAAGGTTTGCACATCAGTTTGGTTTTAAAAGGGGTCCGGGGACGGACCTCTGCATATATGTTTTCAAAGAAGTCGTTCATTACTGCTTGTCGTGTAATACTCCTGAATTTTCATGTTTCCGGGATGTCAGGAAGGTATTTGATCACGTTAATCAGCGGACATTGTTCCATAAACCATTGAGCAGAGGCATTTCTTCTTTCATCGTCAAAATTCTCATGGTCCGGTCTCAAACACAGAAATATTGTGAACTGTAGGCCTTCAAAGATTACTTTAAAGAAACCAACGATGTCTGTTAGGCTGTGATAATCTCTCCCATTTTTCTCACATGTCTTTCATGATTTGATTTGAATCAAAAATTGCTAATAGTGGCTTTAAATGTAGAATTGCTGGTAGCTTCATGAATAATCTCAGTCATGCTGATGGCATGGTTTTGCTGAGCACACCCGCCCATGGGCTCAAATAATTGATTACTATCTGTGAGCCCTATGCAGCTGATCACGATATTGCATATAATAGCCGCAAAACAGAATATATATTCTTTAACCCTTGCACAGAACTAAATATCAGTCCGTTGATAACTCTCTCTGGTAACAAATGTAACTTCGTACAAAGATTCACCTATCTGGGTCATGTTATTTTGCCATCTTACAGTTCAATGGTCTGGTGGCTCAACTACCTGACCTGGTATATTCGTTGGATCTCCATGTACTGGAAAAGGTTGCGCAATATCACATTTTTACATAATCGTTATTTTTTTTTTCCTATTCCACTTAATTTGAGTATGTAATATCTACATTTATACTATTTTAATGTGTATTCGGTGTATGTTTTCATGTGGAGCTTGAGTCTGAAATGAAGTTATTTTATCTTATTTTATATACTCTGAAACGACCCCTTCTACACGGAGTCACCACCAACCGGGGTTTGTTTGTCGAGGTTGCATACATGCATTCAAAAACACTTGAACACAACATAATAAAATCACGAATATAACAAATAGGGGAGCCACACAGCTCTACACTATGACCCCTGCCAGCCACACAAGTGATGGTAAGCGCTGCAAAGCACCACTCCGTGCAGGGGAGTGGGAAATATACTACAAAAGATCAGAATAAGAATTAGGTACGAGTTATGATCCGTCCAGCAAGGACTTACGGGCCAACCAAGCTTCTGTTACGAGTCGTTAAGATACAACTTCAAAATAGTCCCAACATAATCGCCATGGTCATAAGCAGCGTTCCCCCCAAAAGAGAAATGATTTAACCTTCTGTGGGCTTACAAAGTAAATAATAATAATAATAATAATAATAATAATAATAATAATAATAATAATAATAATAATAATAATAATAATAATAATAATAATAATAATAATAATGAAGTCTTCTCCTTTGTGACGAGGGCACCGATGGAGCGGAGCTGATACCAGGATGTTTACTATAATATCAATAAATATAATATAAATTCTTAAAATTGCTAGAAAAAAATGACTACTTAGAACATGTGGCTCCTTAAAGCAGGGGCCGACGCCATGATTTAAAATGAACGGATCCTTGTTGGCGATTTAGCGCGATTTAGCTTCTTGTCAAGTTGGTATTTTTTGTGGCTCAGTAACTACCAATTTAGAATATCAAAGACATGCATAAATATAACATAACATGCAAAAGGAAGCATCCATTATCACCCATCACATATCAAATTATTTTCTTATGTATTACATTTTAAGGGGTCCCTGATATATGCATGAAGTGTTCCCTAACTGCTTCCTGAGATAAAGAACACACGTGTGACCTACCACAGGCAACAGAGGTCACCCGTGACGGATAAATGTACCGGGTATCAAAGTGTCCAAATGCATCAACTTTTATCCAACGTTTCATGTGTTCTGAACATTGACATGATCACAATGTCGAATTGACACAAATGATTGAATCATTTCCAAAATAATAGGGGGGTCTCCATGCACAATTTTAATGCTAAAAATAATGTAAACAAGAGGATCGCCTAGCAGTAATTCCATCTGCCAATAAAAGAATTGCATCGTGCAGTAGCTGTATGTAGGTAATTTAGAATTGTGTTATAGAGATACGAGGTTAAAGGTACACAACACTGGAAGCGACAGATGGTCATCGACATACGTGAAGTATAGTATCTTGTTACATAGAATAGATTCTCGAAATGTGAGACAGAAAAATATGACAACACATTTTTTTTTCATTTTACCCACTGCTATCAAATACCCATATTTGTATACGAACGCTTTCTGTGATGCAGTGAATCATTAGAAAAAAATTGCACACGGACTGCATTCAGCAATCATAAGACTGTTCTTTCTAAGAAACACCTGATGCATAAATTTTGAGATGTGTCAAATGTAATCAACATTCGACACACTTCTGACTTTAAAATTTGGTCACAAAATGCAATGGAATTAGACTCAAAACTCACCGACCATATTTTAAAGGTAAGGTTTTTCATACTGACATCTGGTGCTTGACACATAAAATAATTCTGGATATATATATGTATATATATATATATATATATATATATATATATATATATATATATATATATATATATATATATATATATATTTATATATATATGTGTGTGTGTGTGTGTGTGTGTGTGTGTACAGCTGCTAAAAAAGAAATCTTTATTACGTGCATTACCACATTACATACATAATCATGTCTGTTAGATAAAAACATATTTACGTTACGCTGAGGTGTTTTGTGGACCATAGTCTATTTTGTGGTCTCTAAATTGATCAAAAGTCTGAAGATAAGTAAAAACGATGATGTTTTCATGAATGGGAAGTCAATTTAGGTCAAGGTTCAATTGAAGCATACAGCACAAGAAAGTATTTTATTCTTTTGTATGTCATGGCAGTGATTCCAACAAAATACATCTGGTTCTGTTTGCCCCAAACAAGGTGAATGTGTAGCTTGCTTATAATTCAAATTATGATAGCTATCGCCTGCTAATCGACTGATGTGTTTACGAAGAAAGCAGCAGGAACAGATACAACTGTGGCACGCCCTCTGTATAGTTCTAAAGCGAACAAAAAAAGACGTCATAAAGAATAAAAACACAATATAAGCTATTTGTAGCCCATATCCCATCTATGTGTGCATCTCTCGACATCGATTTGCATCAGTGCATCCCTGAATGAAGAGCTTGCCGTAAATTCAGCGACGAACGCTCTGTTTAGCACACCGTACACTCATTGGTATATTTTTCATTGGTATGAAAAGTGATGATCATTAAGAAACATAACTGGAACATTTACAGTGTGGCAAGGTGTTTTCTTATGTTGTTTCAATATGTGAGCATAATACAGAGGATCGCAGCGACATACACAGAATGCTTCATGCTTCTGAGAAGATCCATTATATAAAGAGGGAAATTATCTGTGAAAATGAATAGAACTCGAAACTTAAATGTCCAAGCGATTACCTAATTACGCTAACACCGATCATATTCTTTTGCCAAGGAAGTTAAAAGAAAGGCACGCAAGCAGCTGAAAAACGCTCAAACTATCCTTTAAAACAAGCTAATTACCACACATAGGCAAAATTTCAGAAGGTTATGTAATCACAAAGGAAAAGAGTAAAGACATAACTAAAAGCAATGTTTACATAGGGTTTGGGCTAAAACTCCTAAGGTGTATTTGCACAACCAAAGAGTTATAGGAAGGAAAAACGAATACGAACATGTCAGGTATATGTCAGCAAAATATTGAGCCCGGACAGCAAATCATCTATTTTTCTAATATTCTGCCACATAACTTCAACTGGGTATGATCCCCTAAAGATCATGAGGCTTTAGTCCTACGGAATACTTTCCGACCTTTACTATTAATATTCCAACACTACACGTTCGAATTAAAGATAATGGGTTCTAATTGCTTTGGAAATGTTAGTTGCCAGCAAGGATGGAATCTGAAATAAACTGGTGAAAGAAAAAAAATAATGTAAAGTTTTACTTAAATATTCAATTTTATTTCGGGATTCTGTCGGGTCATCTGGAACAAAGTCTTTGTTGTCCATAATTGTAGCCTTAACCTATGTATCAAGGCATGTGTTTCCTGTATATCTAAACCTTTGACATCAACTTGAAGGGTGGTTGATATAAATGTATGGTAATATGACCTGTAAACTAAATTACAAATACGATGTATTGCCAACTGTAGTACCAGTGATAATATTTTATGTGTTAAATACCTCGATAAATATGCAAAGAAGGATTCAAGTGGATATATTAATTTGTTCGTTTGTTTTGTAGATTTTAAAAACACATATGATACTGTTTAACGTAAAAAGACTGCTTAATAAACAGCTGAATTGTAGCAAACATAGATACATATTCACATGTATCTAAAATATTTACGCAAAATGAGGTGTTCGCACTAAGCATTAGTCCCTGTTGTTTGTGAACATTGGAGTAAGCTTTATTTTATTTGATTTTCCTTTCTTTTTGTTTTTATTGATTTGATTTCATTCATTATTTATATTTCATTATTATTATTATTATTATTATTATTATTATTATTATTATTATTATTATTATTATTATTGCTTTATTATTATTATTATTATCATTATTATTATTGTTATTATTATTATTATTATTATTATAATTGTTATTATTATTATTATTATTATTATTATTATTATTACTATTACTATTATTATTATTATTAATTTATCATCAATATTATTATCGTATTTTTCTACTTTATTTTAAATTACTTATTTTCTCGTATTTGTATATTATTCTGTTTTACTTAAAATGGTATTTGTGTATATATTTTGGTGGTAATTTTTGTTTAATTAATTAATTTATTTATTTATTTGCTAATCCATTATACATTTTTTTGTTTTGTAGTTTTTGTTGGGTGTCTTTAACTCATTCCATACTTGGTGACAGGCCTGGGTCAGTCGTTCTGGCACTGCCTGGTTCACTGCCTAGTTCATGCCGCAGCTGTGCTTGCTTAAGACTTTTGGCATGTTGGTACTTGAACGAAAGCTCTTTCCATGAAGATTATATTTTAAAATGTAATTGCCGTTTTAAATGTAGGTAAATATACGGAAAATCAGGGACTGGTATGGAATGAGTTAATTTATTCTACTTTATTTATTTCCTTGGTAAGAAATTATCTAAATACAATATATTCAAATATTTTTAATCTCTATATATGTTTGAATAGACCAACTTATATTCAAACTGAATTTATAAAATAGAGCTAATCCTCCTTTTCCCCTTTTGCTGTAGTCAATGGAATCGCCCACTGAATGTACGTAAGAGAGAGAGCGCTGGTCCTTGCAGAAGCGGACTTGAGAATATCAAGGTACAGACCTGTAACACCCGAAAAGGGGTTATTTTGCTATTTATCTGCATTTATCTTCTCCTCTGGCGATCGGATAATATTACCTGCACCTGGGAGATGTGCAGGTGGTATTGAAAGGCCAGGACCACCACATTTTGGTTCCCAGACGGGAACTCTGTGCGCTCTAGTTACGAACGGACCTCCCAGCGTGCTTCGGTGGGGCGGCATTTCCTTCTGTCTGCATCGTAGACAGACGGGAGAATAACACAGGAGATTGCACGTGGACACCGTGAGTTCCTGTCTTAGTCCAGCTGATATAGACTATATTTTTGCCAAATCATGCGCTTCAGAGTACATGGCTCGAGTCTTGTCGATTATGTGTTATGCAATCAGTTACCGGTGACCTGGTAACACACTTGAACGTTGCAGATTGTAACCAGTTGATCAGTGACCATTGCCCGATTGAAATACATTTTAAATGTTGTGGATGCGATAGCTCACCCGAGTATTTGAAATCTTTTAAAACAATACCTGGGTCTGTTACACCGTATATCCTGTGGGACGAAAAATCTCCTGATCTGTATAGAAATGCTTTGAGTACACCTTACATTCAAAACCGTTTGCATTCGCTACAGGCGAAAATGGCCGACATGTTAGTGGATGGGGCTGCCGCGGAACTGAACATTATACTTTTTGAACCTGCGAAACGCAGTCTAAAAATTATCACTGCTAAAAAAAAGCGTTCCAAAAAGAAAAAACGAGCCGTAAATTTTGATAACGAATGTCAGAATCTAAAAGAAAAAGTAAAACATTTTAAATGTCTCTTCAATAAATATCCTAAGGACCCGTATATGAGAGGCCAATACTTTGCGTCCACAAAAAAATTTAAAAGTTGTGTTCGAGCTAAACGCCGCGAGTACAAACAAAAAATAATCGATAATATTGAACTATGTAAACAAAAGGGCGGTAATCAACAAGAATTGTGGAAAAACATTAAAATGTTTCCAGATACAAAAATAGATTTTACTGATGTAATAGAGCCGGATACATGGTATGAATACTTTAAGAATTTGAATACAAAACTTATCTCTATTCCACTTCAGCCCCAACCATTACGTCATGATATATTAGATTTTTTAACAAGGCTTGATAGTTACAATGTGGAAGGGGACCACCCGCTAAACGATAACTTTAGTGCGGGGGAGCTGGACATAATATTTGATAAACTCAAAACAAACAAACAACCAGGTCCTGACGGAATTAGAAATGCTATGTTAAAATCCGGGAGACATCTCATTGGAAATTATTTACTTATGCTATGTAATAAAGTCCTTAGAGCACGTCAGTTTCCTTGTGCTTGGAAAATAAGTCATATCATTCCGATACATAAGAAAGGTAAACGAGGTATCCCTGCGAACTACAGAGGTATATCACTCCAAAGTTCTGTAAGTAAGTTATTTTCCAAATTATTACATCGCCGTATGTATAAATATCTGTCAAATAATAATTTTTTCACCAAGGCCAGGGTGGCTTCATAGAAGGGCGACAGACTGCTGATAATATTTTTCTTTTAAAAAAAATGTAATTGACGATAAATTACTTAACAAAAAGAAGTTATTTTCTGTATTTGTAGACTTTCTCAGAGCATTTGACTCGGTTACCATTGATTTTCTCCTATTCGAACTACATGAAGCGGGTATCAGTATGCATGTCGTACAACTGATTAGAGATATGTATACTGCTACAAAACTTTCCGTCAAATTAAATGAGGAATGTACACCTCAATTCCACAGTTCCATCGGACTGAAACAAGGTTGTTCCCTTAGGCCTTTGTTATTTAATGTATTCATAAATGACTCAGAGCATTTTTTGAGTCTTTTTGATCGGTCATCAGGTCTATCGATTGGTGACCTGAATATCACATCTCTCATGTTCGCCGACGATGTCGTTATATTGGCTGACTCGCCAGACAAATTACAGCAACGTCTTGTAAGACTTGCAGCACATTGCAAATGTTGGGGTCTGTCTGTTAACATTGAAAAAACAAAAATTATTATTTTCGACCGAAACGGGTATAGTCAAATACACGGTAATTACACCTTTAGGTATGATGGTAACAAATTGGACGTGGTAAATTCGTACTGCTACCTCGGTATTATCTTCACATGGAATGGTACTTTTACTTTAGCATCACAGTCTTTAGCAGATAAAGTAAGGGACGTTTGTCATATGTTAAATCAAAAATTTTCGGGTGACAAAGACGTTAATTTGTTACCGAGTACTCAATTACATTTATTCGACATATACGTCAAACCTAGCTTACTATACGTGAGTGAAATCTGGTCACCTGCAAATTACCGCCATCGTACTAAGGCCTTAAGAGACCCACATACTCAAAATCTTGTACAAATTCATGCACTTGATTCTGTTCAAATTGATTATTGTAAATTTATTTTAGGCATTGGAGGTACAACCTCAAATGATGCTTCTTTGGCTGAGCTAGGTAAATATCACTTGGATATAGATATTAAAATGAAGATTAATAAATACTGGTGTAGACTGATTTCTCTCCCGGAAAATGATATTTTAAGGAAGTCCTATAATGTAGCGTTTGAGTCAGACAGATTAGGTTTTACCACTTGGGTTACTGCTCCAAGGATGATTCTCCAGAAAATGGATTTAACTATGTTTGGCTCAAACAGGGAATTACGGATTATGTAGATAGCAGCGAATTTTTCACAAAACTGGCATACTCTCTCACATGTCAAAGTGAGCAACTATTTTTCTCTAAAATTTTTGAAAGATGTCGACGGAAAAACTACTAAATTGGATTTCTATAGATCATACAAAGACACATATAAATTTGAAAATTATTTGGACGAAACAAAAAACTTTAAATACAGACGTAGTCTCACACGTTTAAGGCTGACTAATCATAGTTTGCGAATTGAAACCGGGAGATATGTGGGCGAGGAGAGACATGAAAGAGTTTGCCAATTTTGCGATAAAAACTTTATAGAAAACGAAAAACATCTTTTAATCTCTTGTCCTTTGTATGGTAAATTTCGCATTCCTTTATATGATACAATAAGTAAATACCACCGTAATTTTCACGACTTCTCGGACGACCAAAAATTAGACGTTATTATGAAACTTGATACTCTCATTGTTGGAGCTGTAGCATCGTACGTATACCGTTCCGTCGAGTTCAGGAGAATGCGAGTACAGGAGAATGCGTCTCCTAAATGAGCAAGTCTCCTGAGCCCGACGGCCGAGTATTTATAGTCTGAACAATTATTCATGTACAGGGTTTTCTGTGTTTTTTTTCAGTACCTAAATTTCATGTATATAACTTCTTGCCAATTTTAGTTTGTCTATCCTTCTGACATGTCAATTGTATATATTTGCTCTTATTATATGTATGATGACCAATTTTACTGTATGTATTTTAATTGTATGCTATGAGCCCGATTGGGCAAAAGAAGCAATAAAGCACATTATCAGTACAGCTAAGCCGATTGGTACAATTAAAGACAAGAATATTATCTTTAATTTCAGTGAAGGAAACAACATGTACCTGGCGCCAAGCATGCCTAAAATTACATGTTTCGGTGGTGACATCGTAAAATTATAATTACGAACTAAAAATGAAAAACGTGCCGTAACTTTGTTGCATTTTATGGTAGAAAGACAAATGAGACACAATGCATTTTTGGGAAAATTTCTTGATTAACACGTATATTGTTCATTCTGAAAACAATACAAATTATCATACAGGTATCCCGATTGGCACAATTATTGCCAAGTATATTATCTTCCATTTTAGTCCAGGAAACAATCGGTATCTTGTGACAAGCATGCCTAAAATTACAGGTTTCCATGGTGACATCACGAAAATCTAATGTTAAAGAATATTTTAAAAGCTGTCACAACTTTCGTGCATTTTATGGTAGAAATTCAGTTCAGGTATCAAATTAAAGTTAAATAAATGGACTTCCAGATTTTAAAAAAATTAGTTGTAAATTTTTTTCATAAAGCTGCAATTCACATATAAAAAGGATTTGATGGGAGGTCTTCACATGGAAATGAATTTAATGAATTTGCTTGGGCATTGGTTAGATGGTTCCGGTTGGAGCACGTCACTTGTTGAAGCAGGCATCACTACCTCTGTCAAAGCTGATGATGCTGTGAAATGAGGGCATGTAACAAGATCACGTTACTTCCATGAAGTAACAGCGGTATCCCTCGGGGTGCTATAGCACCGTGCTTATGACTTATATAAGGCCCAAAAGCTGCAAAGCAAGGAGGAATGCTTGAGCAGAGAGCAATGGATCACTATAATGTGCCAGCAACAGTCCCAGTTCCACTATTGGAATGAAACACTGCAGTTGGTTTTAGACACCCTTCTACTTGTGTGTGCAATTCGTGAAGCTGATTTGGTTCTGTACTGTCAGGCATTGGTGAATATTGTTCCTCTGTTCTTTGCTTTCGATCATGTGAACGGTGCCAGGTGGGCCACAGTTCACTTGCGTGATCTACTGATGCTAGAGCATTCACACCCAAAACGGTTTGAGGAATTTAAACATGGGCATTTTACTGTATGGAAAAGCATGCTCAAATTCTCTAATATCTCCCTTGATCATGCTCATGAACAAGAAAACGCCAAAGTGAAAGGTGATGGTGGGGCATCAGGGCTTTTTCAAGATGGAAAGGCTTTTACATAGATGGATGGTGGGTGATCCAGAGTTGAGTCGATTAGTTCAAGAATTTGAAATTGTCTCCAAATCTGCGCATGGCAAAACGTGCACCAGTTATCATGAGCAGAGTCCAACTTTCCAATCTAACTTCAGACACAATGTCAAGTCTTTGGTTTCTAAAGTAGACGAAATGGGAAACCCATTTGTAGAAAGATCTGGCACCCTTTTTGCTCTTGATACCAAGGCCGTTATGAATGAAAACGCAATGGGAACATTGCATGATACCACAGCCATGGGCAAATCTCAGTTATTGGAATTTATGTCTGAGCGAATTTCTACCCAGTCAAACAAACCAATAACAGATACCATTTCCAGAAACAACCTTCCTACATTTTGTAGTCCCCAGCCAAAAGCGCCTGCAAAAAGAAAGAATGTCATTGACAATCTGAGGTCAGATGCAAAATCGTTTGCTGAAATGTATATTTTCACACAAAGGAGGGTTGGTGACATGGCAGATTTTTTTAAACATGAAAATGCTTCATGTCCCCCTGTCTCTATCACAAAAACAGAAAGCTTCGCCAAGGTAAAAAAAATCTGATCTTGTTAAATGTCTGATGGACCACTGCCAGGCAAAATACAATGAAACACCATCTGTTGATGCCAAAATTCTTGATAGATGTGCATTAGTCCATTTGATATTACCAATAGGTTGTAAGACATTTGACATTAAAATCAAGGATAAATTCACCACCCCCTCCCCCCAAGAGAACCAACTGAAAAGTTGCCAAACACTTGGCCTTGTGTGGGTGTCTATAAAGAAAATAGTCTTAAGGCAGAGACAAAAATGGGCCTTGGCGTTCGCAGGAAGGTTACAGGTAATACTCCCATTCCATCAAACTGACCACTGTTCCTTTGCGATGACAAAAACAAAACTGAACTGAATGAACTCCTGGCAAAAAATGTGATGTCTTCCTGTACATATGAAAATAAAGCTAATCTGTACACATGGTGAAACTGTTCTAGCAGCCCCTACCATAGCCAAGGATATTGCAACAGTGCAATGCTCCCACGAGGAAGCAGATAGTAGAAACATTCTGCACATTGCCAACTGTGTCAAACAGGGCAATCGTAAGATCATGGTTCGAACTGTTGACCCAGATGTTGTTGTATTGGCTATAGCATTTTTCCCACGCATTGACAACCTTCAACACCTATTTGTGACATTTGGATCTGGTAAGCATTTCCAATATATACCAGTCCATGAGACTGCCAATAGTCTTGGCCCTCTACGTTGTAAAGCCCTGCCTGTATTCCATGTCATAACAGGATATGATATCACCTCTAGCTTTGCTGGCATAGGTAAAAAGACTACATGGCTTGCATACCCTGCCATTACAGACACGTTTGGCACATTGTCATATAAGCCTGACTGTATTCCTGGCAATTGCATGAAACAAATTGTGTGCTTTGTAGTGTAATGTACTACAAAACTGGTAGCATGACTAGTTCTGATGAGGCAAGGCGAGATCTCTTCACTGCTGGAAGAGTTATGCAGAACATACCTCCGACAAGTGATTCTTTGTACAAACATACTCAAAGATCCATCTTACAGGCAGGTCACTTCTGGGGATTGGCTTTGGTCCCTTGTCCAGATATGCCAGATCCAGCAAATTGGGGTTGGATGTCTGGTGAAACACGCAAT
The DNA here is from genome assembly GCA_964020975.1 of Hermodice carunculata. Taxonomy (NCBI): domain Eukaryota; kingdom Metazoa; phylum Annelida; class Polychaeta; order Eunicida; family Amphinomidae; genus Hermodice; species Hermodice carunculata. The sequence continues at coordinate 71,434,765 of OZ026621.1, forward strand.
TAGTCACCTGTGTGGACTACTCTCACTCAAGCATCTGCTGCATGCAGAGAGCTTATTCAGATTCGCTACAATCTCATATTGACACTAAGTTTTATTTTACAATTCATTTGTGTCGGTTGCAAAGCACTAACTGCTTCAAAATGTAAGTGAACGCTTTTGAGTAATTTTATATGTTATTATACGTGTTTCTATGGAAACATATTGTCTCTAATTAATCACCTCTTTATGTTTAAACAAATATACGGGTCAATGATTATGTTTGATATGTGAAACACGGTGTATTTATTTTATTGCTTTTTGTTTGTTCAAAGATACACAAACTTGTCCAATTGCAATTAGAAATTAAATGGCGTGAGGTGCACCCTATGAATATTAATGAATATGTTAATAAGGAAATTCAACGATTTTTTACATTAGTACATTATGGAATTGATTATATCTTACAAGGGCAAAAAATTTCCAGGCATTTACTGCATGATTATAAGGCTTATGCGATCGTCGCAATTTAACAATGTTTGCTGTAGGTGACGGGTTGTTTCCTGCATTAAAATTCAAGAAAATGCCTTCACCTATAAATGTGCCAAATAATTAAGCTGTACTATGATGTACAAGATGTTTTGCTATATTACTCTGACTATCTGCATTGTAGACAAACGGGAGGTTTTGTTTGTATTGGAGATTCTAGCCCCCTTGGTTCATATATTTAAAGAGTCCTTCCACAAACGCTCTTCTCACCTTCCATGCCTCTGTTATGTATTTTTTGCTTGCTGCATCAAAAAGCTACCCCACTTCATCCCCGTGATCGAAAGCAAGTTCACCAAGCAGGTGAGACAATTTAGAGTTCAAGGAAACCGCAGCTAAAATTTCCCAGATGTACCTTTTGTTACCTCTTGATAATTTGTTTTCTAACCATTTCCAAATTTCTTGCCGAATTGAAAGAAGGTTTGGGTACAAAAACATAAAATGTCACGGATTTTCACGACCATTGTGAGAGAGTGGATAGTTACTATCTGTGACTTTTTTCCATCTTAAAAGATCCTCTTGAATCCCAAAATACCCGGTTCTTGTTTTTAATTTTAAACGTGCACGTTTGAAATATTTCATGGTAAATATATACTTTTCTACGAATGAAGATCTCTTCAAGATTTTGTACCTTGACAAAGATGCTTTGTTATCGATTACGCTGAAAAATCTGTGCACATAATTTGCAATGCTTAATTTCTTGAATAAAAGGAGCCAGTCTCCATCTCGACCGTACATTGTATTGTCCAAACCCACTTCTGTATAAATTTTCCCGATCACTTTAGAATATGGCCTCCAAGTATAATTCCCATTCTATTATGATATTTCCATTTCTTTAAACATCTTTTTACATTACCTTGGTTCATTGATGCCAAACTTTAAACGATGGAAATGTTATTGAACCTTGATAGGTCTAAATTATGTGCTAAACGCAAGCAACTAGGTTCACCCAACGTAGCTTCCATAGCTGGTGTCGCACTTATACGCATGATTGACCTGGCAGCCGAATACTGAATGGACCTTATAACGGTATTGCTTTCTTGTGTGTTACATAACCAAATCTCCTAAAGAAACTTTATTTATACTCTCGTGGCCTGCCAAAAATACTGCTCATATAATAATTGAGACATTGTGCCTTGGGCTTCAGGTATTGGTTGATATGAGCACTGTCTGCCAGACTTCTAGTAAAAATAACCCCTAGGTACTTAAAGGTTTCGCATACCCAAGTGTTCAAATTGTTTACATGTAGTTTCCTTCTTTTTGTCTTTTTCAGTCCTTTTGCCAACAACCATATTTTTTATTTATCACCATTAAACTTCATCCCCCACTTCTTAGTAAAACAATGTGCAACATTAAGCATTTTCTGTTATTTAGCTTCACTATCTGCCAGCAGTACAATATGATCTGCATGGAAAAGAGCTGGTATGAGTTCGTTTCAGAATGAAATATCAAGGTTTTTATCAAACAACATGCTTTCTAGATCTGTCATTACTGTTGAGAAGAACGTTGGTGCCATTATGCATTCTTGTTTCACGCCACTCATACCTTCGAACCATTCACTCTCATATGGATCAAAATTACCTTATTTTCAACTTTCCATACAGATTGTAAATGAGGCGCCGTGCCTTATCTTGAATACCATTTTTCCAGAGTGAGTGAAACAGTCGGTCTCTATTGACACTGCGAAATGCTTTACCTACGTCGAGGAAAGCTAACGATGGTTTTTTGGTTTTGTTTTGTTTTTTTGTTTTGTTTTTGTTTTTTTTTAAATTTTTGGTTTGGTTTTTGATCTTTACTCAAACTGCATAGCCCTTTCTATATAAACACTAAGTCTTCTAACCTTCGGTCTTCCGATATGCACCATGCAGTTCTCCAAAAAAGCCATGACTTTTAAAGTGCTTTATCATTTGATGCTCAGCTACAGATGCAAACACTTTATATATATTGGATATTAGAGTAATCCCCCTATAGTTTCCCAAATTTTCTTTATTCCCTCCCTTATTCAATGGTTTTATAATACCCCACTGTTCGGGAAGCTCTCCAGAAGTTTGAAGTAATTAAACATTTCTGCAAGAGATTTTACAAGATTATGCCCTCCGTAGTTTAAGGATTCATTAGGAATGCCATCAGCTGCATATGACTCATTGTTATTAAGCTTGTTAATGCCATTGTAAACAAAATTCTCGTTTATGACAATATCAGCAAGGCTGTTGCCATTGCTTCTACATGAAAGTAAATTACGGACATCTTCCTTCAAATTATCATAATTTTGAGTTTCCGTATCAGCTTTTCCCAAACTTTGCCAATATACACCTAGTATCTTATATTTCTCTTAAGGGTCATCAATGATAGCCTATGTATTATTAGGATGTCGTATCCTCGGCGGATGCTTCAGGTTACCATTCATACGTTTTAACACACGCCAGGAAGCACGGGTATTTTTTGTACCTTTCCGATAATTCAAGATCATAGTTTTTACTTTCGTATCCAGTCTCTTCTCTCTAATTCTGTTATGAACTAGACGTTTTCCTTCAAATATATTCCTCCCAAATTGCTTGCAGACTATCATTAGCTATGTGTTCATTGTGGGCCCAATCACGGTGGTACCTGTGGGGACAAGCGGGGTATTACTAATAATTTGGAAATACAGAATACTTAATAAAGGCATATGGCGGTTTTCATATATATAGGTCGGGAAGTACTAGAAGATTACCAGTTTGGCATTTGTGAACTTTAATTTCTCAAAAAAATGCTGATTTTGTGAGAAATGAATATATGACCTGTCTGTGACAGTGATGCGACCCACACGTCCCCTGTGATCGCCAGGTGTCAAACCCGTGCTTTGTGGCGGGAAATTAATATGCATACTGCGTATTCGTGCTGTTACTGAAAATCAGAGACGGTGAACGTGGAAGGGATCTGTGTTCTTGCTGGCGTAGATCAGTGCCAAAGGTAACGATCAGCTAACGGGGGTAACTTACACATTAATTTGACTCCTTTGGTGCACAGATTTGTTAGTTCACCTGAGTATTAACTGCTGATGTGACCAGGTGTTTGACAGAAGTTGTGTGGCCGCTCACATTATTCCCACAGTTTTGTGGGGTGTTTTGTTGTGGCGATCTTAACACCCTAGCAGCGTGGGCCAGTCGCTGATGACACGTGGTACTGGAAAGCGGAACTAAACAGTGATGTGCATGTGGTCATTCACATTTGCGGAGGCATGGTTGAATTATGAATACACATTTCATTTGCATTTTTTTAATGTGTGTGTTGTGTCGTAATTTATTACTTCCCGTCTGTGGTGTTTGCTTGTGTTGTGTTCATTTTTAGTTTTGTTACTAGGGTGAACATGGGCTTTTCTCTATTTTCTTTCTAGGCTTAGATCTTTAATTTTTTTGCTTCTCTTTACTCTACAACACAGAGACCCAGGCCAACTGTTTATTTAGATACCCCCTGTTTTTGAAGAATTTTGTAAATCTGTTTGTGGGTATTTTTCTTTTTAAATGGGAAATGTGTTAAGTGTCTGTTGGTGTAAGATCCCATTTTGATTGTCAGTTTGTTCAAAGTTTTGGGTTGATTGGTGAATATTTGGCCACATGGTGTTTTGCAAAAGTCGTTGCTTTTTTTGACTTTGATTTAATAACTGAGTCTGAAGTCCTTGTAGGTGCCGTGTGAGCAGTTTTTGTGTGGTTGAGGGTAATTCCACCTTTAATCAGTGTGTTGAATGGTTGGTTGACATTGAGTATATGTACATATTTTTTCAAGGGTGTTTGCATCCAGAATTTTCAGTGTGACTGCCATTTGAACATGAACTTGACGCACACATAACATGAACTGAACTTGCACAGAACATGAACTGCTTCGAATTAAGATGAACATGACATCCATGGAAAATGAATTGAATATGACTGTGCATCGAACTTGCATTGCACCTGCACTTTAGAACTTTCACAGTAATTGCACTTTGATGCATTCACTGTCATTGCGGTTTCGTACATGTATACCTATGTAGCATTCGTTGTTTACTGTTATGGCAATTCAGAACAATATTGTACATTAGGTGTACCTTGATCCATTTGAGCAACACTGTTACATGTAAGTCTGGGTGTGTGGTCAGTGTTATTTACTAGGTTGTGTTGCCATTGGTTGGTCAATTGAGTGCTGTGTGCTGCTTTTGATAAACCATTGACTGTGTTCATCTTGAGGATGTGCTGTGTGTTTTGTAAATTAGGTTACTTAATTTGGTTCCCCATTTCAATGTGAAATTGTATTTACTTTCAATCACAGCTCATGTAGTGTGGGTCTTGTAAAAAATAGAAAAAAGGGTTTATTACAGAGTTGTGGTAGTTAAGTACTGTTCTCATTCTTTTTGTTGTGCTCCCTTTGTGATTAGTTTAAGGAGTGCGATTGGAAATGGTGGGAAAGCAGGTTACTCATAATGACATCAGGGCGCCGAGATATGCATGGAAGTGTGGAATCATTGCAGCATGATATGCATGGAAGCTTGTGTTGCAGTTTTCAAGACCATGTGGACAGATGCAAAGAGAGCTGCAGAAGGGTATACAGTCATTGTAGCAAAGTGCACAACATGGCAAGCAGGAAAGTGGGCAGTATGGCCAGGCTAGTGAAGGACAGGTCCAATTAATGCATCTGAGCCAGGGATGCAGACTAGGGCTGGGCATGTGAGTTTGAGTTTGGGTTTGGGGACCCAATGCATGAGATCCTCTGAACCTGTGCCCAGCCCGAAGGCAGGTCCATCAGGTGTGGGATATGAGGAAGGAAATTCCATGCCCCCTCCCCAGCGGAAGAGGAGCCAGGATCAGAACCATTTCTGTCTGGATCAGTACCACAATAGGCTTATATATAGGATGTTGACAAGTTATTCAGGTCTTGCCCTGGATTGCAGCTTTGGGATAGAACACCAAAGTCGGGTGGTTCTTCAGGTAACTTGAGAAGTCAATTTCCTCTGGTACCCGAGTTTGAGGATAGGACTGATACGTCAGGTGGTCCTTCAAGTGACTTAAGCAGTCAGTCTCCTAAAGGTGACAATAACAGGGCAGGCAATTCAGTAAAGCAGTCTTGCACTCCAGTGAAACAGACCAATTGTCAAGGAATACAGTTTTTCTGGAAACCCCACACCATGGGGGGAGGAGGGGTGCTGGGCTTAAAAGAACTAGGTGGGAAGACACTAAAGGTGCTAGAGAAATAAATGGTGATGTAAGTTTGGGGCACTTCCAGGACCCCTGCAGGTCTAGTCCTGCCCCCCCCCCCCCCCCCAATATTTTGAGGGATCAGCTCAGGCAGGCACTACTGGAGGTACATGCGGTCACAGGTAGCATATCTTAGGTACCGCCAACTGGTTCCATGATATAAGATGGGGCTGTACCCAGTGGTTTGCAAGGAGCCATATAGGAGGATGGGTGAACAAAGTCAGAGTATAGGAGAGTACCATGGGGACTGGGTGTTCCATAGTCATTGGGAGTCCGGATTCCTGCTGTTGGGAGTGGGGGGAAAGAAGTATCCTGGGTCAGTCTGGCCATATGAGGCATCAAGAGAGAAAGACTTACAAGTGGGAAGTTTTGTTCTAGGGGTAGTGATTGCAAGGAGCACCCAGTAGCTCATGGGGACAAGACTCCCTCGGGAGGAGGTAGTACAATGGGTGTGTGTAGCCAGATCAGGCCACAGATGCATAAACCTGAGTCCCCACATGCTCCAACTGTAAAACCCCAATGACATGATGGAACCATAGGCGGCATGTCTTCAGAGTTCTACTTGGAGTGATATGGCCATAGGAAGGGGAGAAGTTGGATCAGCTCAATGAGTGTTTGGTAGGAGAGTTCATGGCTACACAAGCTTGAGCTGATGTAGAGCTGCAAACAATCAGCTGTGAAGTTATGGAGAGCACCATTGCTCTAAAGCCAGAGACTGAGAACAAGGTGTTGGTACTTGCTAGTGCCTCAGTTGGAAGTTTGCCAGTTGCTTGGAACCCATTTGTGTCTGCAATGATGTGGTAGTTGGAAGTGTCCTCCTAAAGGGTAGGTTTCATGTCCGGTTGATTGACATGGCTAATGAAAAGGTAGTACTGAAAGCAGGCACTTCGAGAGGGCAGTTGACCAATGCAGGGGTCCCAGATAGCCCAGATAGTGCCTCTGAGGTGCTCAGGTGTCAGAAAGGGGTAGTGACCTCCTGCTTGTCAGGGGAGTCTGACAAAATTTGTGATGATACAAATAGATCTCAGAGGGGGATAGAGGGTACTCAAGAATATGTTACCATTCACTTGGAGGCTCACACATTGCAAGAAAGCAGAGACCTTCCTCCCCACATACAAGACATATATAGGGCAACTGAGTAATGTAGAGGTCCAAATAGCATGGGTAGCACCTCTTTCTGATGATGCAGGCAGGTCTCATAGGGAAGAAGAGGATGCTCAAAAGCATGTTGCCTGTGACTCAGAAGCTAATACATGGCAGGAAAATGGAGACCTTCCTTCTAATGTATGGGACCTATACACTACTAGTAGTACAGATATTACTGTGGAATAGGTGGCAGAACTCAGAGCCTTGCTTTTAAAATATCTGGATGCCTTTGCTTCGGATTACACATACTTAGGTCGCTATGGTGGTGAGCCATTAGATTGAGTGCAATAAGATGCCTTTAGTCCTTCGCTGGTAAGCAACACGACAAACAAACATGTTCTGTACACTGTGGATCACCTCCTAAAGTGGCCTGAGGCATACCCATAGGAGGACCAGACTGCCGATTCTGTTGCTATGAAGCTTGTCCATGATTTTATTACTAGGTTTTGGACCCATGTATATGTCCAAATAGCTCAAGATAAAAATGTACACGGGGAGCTTATCTGAGAAGTCTGTAGGTTGCTGGACGTGCAAAAAACAGGCATAACCCTATATCACCCCAACTGAAAGGGCCTTGTTGAGCAATTCAAGCATACATTACTGGAGATGGTTGGGTGTTATAGCAGTAGAGATCAGTGGGACTGGGAGAAGCCTAATACTTGGTAAGCAGACTTGATGCCTGCAGGACACAGAATTGGAAATAGAAGTGACCCAGGGTAACAAGCCTTATAAAAACTTTGCCAAGGACCTGGCAAAGAGTCTCAACAGTGTGCATGGCGTGGCTCAAAGAGCTCTTCAGATGGCCAAGGAGTACCAAAAAAGGGTGATATGACATGAAACTCTTGAAAAAAGACAGAATGAAACAGGAAATTTGGTCCTTGTCAGGGATACTAGCATGTTCTGAGAAAGAGCCCAGATTTATAAAATATGTGGGATGGGCCTTTTCTAGTAGAGCAGTGCTGTGGTACAGTCTTTTATTTGGTGTAACTCAGAAGAGGTGTGTGAGTGCTGCACCATAACCAACTCAAGAAGTACACTGGCAAGGTCATTCCCAACTGGCTCAGGCAATTCAGGGAAAAAGTTACTTAAGGAGACTGGCCCTATTCCATCATAGCCTGCCCTGGGGATAGAAAACACACAAAGGAACTCCATGTTCACAGGAAAAGCCTGGGGCCATGAAAAAAATGAGGTTCCTGAGAGGCATTCCCTGTCCCTTGATATGAGTTCCAAAACAAGTGAACCCCTAAGGAAGGAATGTCCCTGCCCCGTTGAGCATCTATGATGGTTTTTATGGCAACCACTGGCCATGCTTTCTCGGCAGAAGCCATCAACGTGATAGGGCACCAGGGGGGACCTGTGCCTTTGGATGTGGCCTCAAGTGAGTTGGCTGTCTTGCATCCATGGCTGTGTCAGTGGGAGAAAATAGTTCTCTCTGCCCCTCAGTTGGGGATAAGCCCTCAGTAGGGGATGAAACTGAAGTGAAAACCATCTCTCCCCAGGGTGGGGTGTTTTTTAATGAAGAGCCTGGGGTGGAACAATTGGAGAAGCAAGGATGGAGGCAAGGTCCTCCACCTGATGTGGTGATTGAAAGGGGAAGATCAACTTCCAAAGAAAATATACCATTCAGGATGGACACTACAGAGGCATTTTGCAGGGTCCATTTGATCTAAGTGCCTGGACTGAGGAAGAGGAAAGCTGGACATCTCGCCCCAAGAGTCAAGTCCTCATGGTGGGACAGGGCAGCAGGAAGAAAGGTGTTTCCCCCGCCTCTGAGGGAGAGACTATCAACAAATTCACTCAGCTCTCCATGCAGGAGTCCAGCAGCAGCAGATCCTCTGCCAGTGTTAGACCTTGGACAGTAGAGGAAGTACCAAACCTGGTAGGGAAGTTCATGAATGAGCAGGTTGGCCAAGTGCCTCTGAATGTTACTGGTAAAGGATTGGTCTCTTTGCAGCCACGGTTGTCTGGTTGGGGTGCTTTGGGTGGGAACCATCCCTCATCTGAGGGTAGTGCTCCAGTGGGGAAGGGTCCAGCATCAGTCCCATCTGCTGGTAATTGTGCACCATCATTGCCAAAGCCTGCGATGGTTGAAGCACTGGGATGGAAGCAAGCTCACCTGCCAGAGGTAGGGGTGCCCAAAAGTTTAGGGAGGTTGACTCACATTGTGCTGTGAAGGGTGGCTCTGTCAGCAGAAAAGAGAAATCCTGATAGAGGGCCCACCGTCACAGCTAGAAGAGCCACATTAATGGGGTCTTTTGATTCGAGTATCAGGGTTGAGGACCAAAGTGAGACGTTGCCTATGCATAGGGTTCAAGTGGGGTGTGATGGATCAGGTGGTGAAAGGAAACTGAAAAGTAGCTTTTCCCCTCTGCGAAGGCTTATGAACAAGTCAGAGTGTTTGTCTGAAGAAGCTATTGCAACATGTGGGTGGATCTGCTTGTGGTTCTGGCCACGTAGACTGGACAACACTCTTAGTCAAGTAGGAAGGTCCCTTAGTGAGCAAAGGTAGGGTTCTGGATGGTGCATGGAGTGCAACCAGCTATTACCTAGGGTCTGGCAGGACATGTTGGGGAAGCACCTGCCTTGCTTGTGTATCCCCATGGCTCTTGTGGCATCCGGTACAGGCCTCTACCCCTTCTTGACTAAGGGGGCACTGCCGAAAGCCCCCCCCCCCGGGGGGGGGGGCGGTTTACAAGGATAAAGCATAGTGAATGGAGGGACCACATGTTGGCTTTCTTCATGAAGATAGCAGAGCTTCTGGTGGTTCCTGTACAGAATTTTCCTGAAGAGGTAGCAAGACTCTGATGGGTCCTGGGGCAAAACCTTGCATATGGACAGCATTTCAGCCGGTTCAGACAAGTAGATTTGTTGCTACATGACGGATTAGTGCCCCAGAGCTCCTGTTATCCCAGATGGCTTCATGAACTGGCTGACTTGAAAGTTGTGTTACTTGGCCTGGTGAACTTCAGGGAGTGGTTTCACTTGGTGAAGTTGCCCAGCAGTGAGTTGGTACATTTTCTGTAATCTGAAGAGGCTGAAATGAATTATTTTCTACATATGAACAACCAGTGGAGTGGAATAACAAAGAATAGACGGTGGAGTTTGTTGCATGGCTGGGTTTGACTGTCCCATCTAGTGGGATGATAAGTTTGGATGTGTATCATAAATACTATTGACAGGTCTCCTTTGTCAAGGGTAACAGACCTGTATACACAGAGCTACATTATTCTGTTGCATAGGTTCACCATGTATTCTCTGAGAGAGATTTAGGTTGCTATTGTTGATCTGATTAGGAGTGTCATAATTAGATCCTTGATTGGTCATGTGTTTTGCATAGTGTAGTTATTGTTTGAACTTTCATAACTATTAACTGTATTTAACAAATCAGTGTTGCTTAGATTAAGTATTAAGATTGTTGTCATAGCTGGAAGGGACTGTGTAAATAGGAATTGTTAAAATTGTTGTTGCGACTGGAAGCAACTTTGTAAATAGGCATTGTTCCGATTGTTGTGGCCAGAAGCAACTGTAAACAAGGAAATTGTTAAAATGAAGAGGAAGAGGAGAGTAAGCTCCTATTAGGGGATGGTGAAATGAGTGGATCCTCAAAGAGGGTTTGTAGCAAATATGCCCACAAGGAGGGGGTTGCAAAAAAGGAGCCCTTGTGGAGGGATAACACCTATCATCACTCCCCTTTGTGGGGTGTTGACTGACTTGCATGTTTCAACACCTACGTGAGTGAAACGCTTGGCAAATTAGCATGTGGTGATAGATTAAAAGATACCATAATTGTAAGGGTGTACATTCATCCCCCCTCTCTGATACGGGTACAATGATATTTCACCTTGGGCATATTATGGTTTGACGGGTCAGTTTGATATGCCATACTCCATGTAGGTTCATTCAAATGCTTGTGAGAACACAAGATCAGCAGAGGGGGGAGGTGTAGTGGAATTGGAAATTTTAAGGTGCTCTTGATTGTTTGGGTACAACAAATTAGAAAGTTGGTGTTTAGAATGGTTAGAAGTGATATGTGAAAACCAACATGTTGAATTTCATTTTTGAATAGTGTTGTTAAGCTCGAAAAGTCTGCCCCATATGCGACAGGAAAGCTAGCGAATTTTCTCGGAACATGGCCCTATGTGGGAAAGAGTTAGTGACGTCACAAACGCAACCGGCTGGCCAGGCTGAATGTCTTATAAGTCAGAGTGCTTTCAGTATGCCAAGAGTTATGGCAGATAAAACAGTGCAGAATGATTCCATAGGGTATGAATTCAGTTTTTTATGTACGTGGTCTGGTGACGATAAAGAAGAATTAATAAGAAAAGCCGAGGCAGAAGAGGGAATGATCATTCAGCCTTACGCACATAAGGGGACGCCCAAAACCCTACCATCACCAGTGCTGCAGGGAGTGTAGCCGTGGTACAAGCAAGCGTTCCCAACTTGCCGTCTGAGCAATGATAATTCATTGCAAAAGAGATATTTCCAATCAAAAATTACCAGATTTCATTTAACAAGAACAACTATGGATGTAATAAATTGGAATTTGCGTCAGGATGGGCCATGTAGTGTTTCAAATTCTAGCGTTCACTAAAACATCTACGGCTTACGCCTACGATTATATAAAAGTCTAAACAGCTAATTTTCCCTTCCCATATGTGTGGTCTATGGATGATTAAATATAAGCTTGCATATAGCTTTCAATATCAGAAATCATTGTTGGAGAAAATTTTACAAACTGTTACTTCCATACAAAATATTAAACAAATTTGCACCGCAATACCTTTTTAATATGCGACCAATCTACGTACTCGTGAATACACGGCGCACCCTTCGTAATTCACATGATCTTAGAAAAATTAAATGTAGAACTAGCCGATATTATGGTTCATTCCTGTCGTCTACTCTTAGACTATGGAACGATTTCCCCAGTGATGTAAGAGAATCGCCGTTGCTTCCTCAATTCAAACAAAAGCTAAAAAAAATATTATTCTTTCAAAACATTCCCAAGTACTTTGCTCCAGGGGACCGTTTTCCTAACATAATTCACACTAAGCTCCGCCTCGGTTGATCAAGCCTACATTCTCACCTATTTAAATACAAAACTGCTCTTTCATCTGCCTGCTCGTGTCAACACCAATGCAGAACACACTCCACTTCTTTTTTTTAACTGTCCACTCTATGCTAATCCTAGGAAACAATTCTGAATACTGCTGCGAATGTACTTGCTCCAGGCGTTAATCCAAATCCACTGTTACACCTTGTCACCAATAGATTACTGGAAATCATCTTATCTGGTAGTACCAACCTTACGGCCGACGTAAATTACACCATGTTCTCAGCTGTACAACTGTATGTTGTCGAAACAAAGAAGATTTGTCAATTAATCATTTCAGATTCTCATCAGTATAGTAGATGTATAATGCAGCAAAAAGGTTATCCTCCAAATATTGTGTGCTTGTAGCTTTGTAGTTTCGCAGTTTTGTAAGGTGACCTGTGCTTCTTGTAATGCCCTGCGCATTTTGTGTAAATATTCAGTGTGTGCTCTTTGTACTGGAGATCCTCCGGATTAGTTACAATGTAACTACTAGATCATCCAGTTTGGTAAATAAATATGTGTACAATCAATCCTACCCAGCAGCTACCTCGTGACCCTTGAGGGCAGAAATGTACATTTTGGTATACATTGTCATCAGTACACGTGTCTATGATATCCTTTATTTCAGATCGTATCCGTTATGTAACAATGGTGAATATTTTCCCGTGACTGACTTATTTTCTGATTAACATCAACGACAAAGGTACAATGAGATGGTATTTTGTACACCGATTATTGGAAACTGACCGTGGACTGTCACAAACAGTTGCACATGACTGAAAAAAAGATGAAAGATCAGCCAGCCGCCCATCGCTCTTGGTAGCTGCGTAGATGAGGCGTAAATGTGTTAGCTATCCATTAGAATGTGATTGTGGGATTGAACACCTCGCAATACACATAATTAATTGGACACATACATTACAGCAGGCAACTACAGTTACAGTCGCGTTCAAGTTAACAAACGCCAAACGCACCAACGTTTCCCAAACGTTTCCCCAACACTCTCACTGAAAGTCAAACGTTTTGCAAACGCGTAGCAAACACTTTGCAAACGCTTTCAAACACTTTTCCAAACGCTTTCAAACACTTTGCCGAACGCGTTTGGTGAAAGTCGAACGTTTTCAAACATTTTTCCAAGCGCTTTCAAACACTTTACACTTTGCGCCAAAAGTATGCGATACATGCACATGTACACTTGGTAATCTAATTCTAATGACAGGAATATTTTTTAACAAGTGTCTGAGAAGCTTATCACTTATTCACTAATCTGGGCTCCACTTATCAAATTCCGCTTTTTACCTGATTCAAATTAACATTAAATGAAGAGGGCTAAAACTGAGTCAGTGACAAATAATTCCTGGAAATATGTATTTGTCACCTTTACCTGCTAATATTTATATTGTTACTGGTAATCAAAAAAATTATGAAATGGTCATACCTAATTAAGGAAGAAATAAGTATAGGCAGAAGACAACAAACAATATGCCTACATTAACAAGTTTAACACTTCGTTTATTATAAAGTTACAGATCTTTCAGTAGCAAGTATACCAAGTCGTATCATATTTTTTCTGCAAGTGAAGTTCTTGAAAAAAGGCTAACTTTTAAAATTTCGAACGGAAATACAGAACCAGCTCAATTTAAGTATTGTTTGGCTTACTAAGCCAAGCAATAGAATTAGCTCCAGTGGAGTAAGCCAAGCGATACTCCATTGGTCTTTGGAGTAGTTATATATATTTTTATTGAAAATTATGAACTATTTCGGAGTAAATTTATAGGCAATATCATGATCAGATCATGAATCATGATCTGATCATGATATTGCCTATGGATTTACTCCGAAACAGTTTTTGAAAGATGAAGTATTCATGACATCTTAAATGAAGAATTAGGTCTTTAATTAATTTTAGTTGAATTAGACACTTGGGTAAACGTATTTGGATCGTGTTTTATATAAATATATACAACCTATAATGCTGGATAAGTGCCCATTTACATGTAGGTACATCATGTACTGCTGGACCTGTTAGAAATACGTTTGGAGATTCCTCATCATTTTAAATGGAAGTGTTTGAAATGCACAGTGTTTGAATGCGTTTGTGAAAGTGTTTGAAATAGTTGGGGTGATTGTTCAACGCGTTTGAAAAGTGTTTGAACGCGTTTGGAGAAGTGTTCGGTAGCTTTGTGAAAGTGTTCGAACGTTTTGTAAAAGCGTTTGAGATTTTTCCCAAACGCTTTCCAAACACATTCGAAACACTTTCCAAACACATTCCAAACGTTTTCAAACGTTTCCAAACACAAGCCAAACACCAGCAAAACGCGAAAAAAGCGTTTGGCTGTTAACTTTTAGCCGGGCGTAACTGTATCTCAACCAGTCAAAGACTGTTCAACCTTAGACCTGGGTATGGAACAAGAGCAGTCCTTGTTTGTCCATGTTTTCCACCCATTTTGCTTTTGTTACAATCATTATGTGACTTTGTAACAACTGAAACCCCAGAACGGCTTTGTCCATGTGACATTCGATTTATAATTGTGTGATACATTGTAATAGCCGAAGAATTATGGGACATGTATTTTGCTTTTATGGAAGCTTTGAAATGAGAATCATACTGAAGATTACTTTCTAAATACAGTAAAAAAATCATGAATCACTGCACCTGTGAGTCATGCAAATGGTCTTGCAAGACCAGGACCACCACAGTATTTTGAAAGTTAGACATGATTGTAGCCAATACTGTCAGACAATAGCTAAGTTCCGAGATAGGGACAATTTTTGCCACCGGTGGCGCTGACTACTATGTTCCCGCGAAGTCACGGACGTTTCTCCAAGTCTCGGGGGACACTTTCAAGTCTCGCTATTTTTCCCCATTGAGTTAATACGGGAAAGTTGGTGTCATTTTTTTAACGCGGTTATTTCAATAATCTACAAGTGTAACTGCAAGAAAGCATGCCAGTGTACAACTTTAAGATACCAGGATGTACCAAAGATTGCAGAAAACACGGTCACTACGAAAAATATTGACACAAAACCTGAGACAAAACCTATACAAATTGGGGCCTGCATTGTGGCACAACTAACCATGCACTAAGTCACCCTTGATTGACTCGGTGAGTTGTGAGGGATTAGCCTAGGGCGCACTTCTGCCAGTGCTTTGAAGATCCTCGCGCTTGGCTGACCACTAACCAGATTAGCGCTTGACGGGTGCAATCAGAAATTAACAGTAAAGCACCTGACTTAAATTCGCAATACACTGTCTGCAAACTTTGTTACCTGATCACTGGCACACTGTAGGCCTTCAAGCATTTTCAGATCAGCTGTTATTATTTGGTTAAGATTGGCGACATTAAACAATAAATCAATATTGAATAATTATTATTAAAGCCAGTATGGATGACCCCTTCTTCCGTGACTATTCCCCAGACCTGGTTCAGTGCCTCGCCTTGCGAGGTTGGTCTTGCACAAAGTGCCTTCACATACAAAAGTTTGCATGGAACAAAGTTCGACAGCACGTGTAACTTAACCCCATGGATGCGCCCCTGTTCCGCAAGTTGGTAGCCCCTGGATTCGCAGCACTTCTGAACATTCTTGGGTGTCCAGTCACTTTTGCTTATTAGGTAGGCAATCTTTAGAAACTTCTTAAGGTCAACCACTTTCATCTTTGAGAATTTGTCGTGTAGTTCATTTTCCGTCTGTTCAATCACGTTAATCGCCGCTCCGTCGTCCGTATTTCCCGCCATGTTCACTGAAACTGAACGATCACTGTTCTGTTCTGTTCTGTGGTGGGATTTTTTTGGCTGTCTGTCGATATGACAAAGTTAGCCAGGATGGATTTTGTAGAGCCTAGTGGCCACCATCCTGAATGGGGCAATCCCAGAACGATCACTGTTGCATGTCGATTCTCTTATGGGTTTCGCTGTCACGCTGTGTTGGTCGCGGCCTACCATTACCCCGGGAAAGCTTGACCGCGGAATTGCGTTACCAGGCATTTCGGGCATGCGCGGAGGGAAAAAATCTACCATGCGAAACCTGGTGTTAAAAAATATCCCTAACTCGGAACGCCCGTATTGCATCGATTGTGTTTCATAGCTGCTGCATACAGTGTACTTCATGTTTTGACCTATTTACCCATGTAATGACCTGCTGCCCGCTATTTTTTTGTGTGTTATCTTTAAGTTAGTAAAAACACAGAACTAATTTTGCTCCAAGGTAAAAGATAACCGTAAAAGTTGCCTTGCTCTGTGAGTAGCACAGAGAATGCGTAAAATTCGATGCCCTATTTTACACAGCTGGACGACGAAGTCACTCATGCATATCCTACCTGTAGCTGCTGAATGTGTATATATAGGGCCGGGCCATTGCTATGCTGTCACTGTGCTGGATACAAGTTCATATGCTAGGAAAGATTGAAAAAATAATTTTGAAGGATATTCTCTCCACAACTCACCCTAAAACTGTTATCGTCAAACACTACTTGAAGTTGTCTGTTGTTTCTACAACTTTCTGATATAAAAACCAGATCAAATCAGTTACAAATACCTGAAACTTATGAAATTTATGATAACATAATCTGATTGAGTGAATGCATCTGGCTGGAACTGTAATAATCCCTTTTGTCAGTAGTTACTTCTCCCAAGTGAAATCACTGGCTCCGCCTGATTCTTCTATCACGGGAACTCAATTGTGTCTAGCCGTGAATAATATGATAAAAGGACCTTCCATGATTTATCAGCAATTGTTATCATGTCACACCTGTGTATATCACCCACATTAATTATGCAATTGTTTAGCTTTAATCTGTTTGTGAGCTTATCTCTCGCCTGTGAGGCTATGTATCTTCTACACCCGTGGAACTAAGGCTCTGACATCAACTCATTTTTTTTTTAGACACATGTGGGGCTATAATCTCATCTAATTTTAGATCCCGTGGAATTCGCCCTGTTTTTTTTGGGGGGGGGGGGGGTTAGGACGAGGTTTGGGGCCAAACTAGATCTGGGGCTAAATTGGGGGAGGGGGGTACGGCACTCTAAATATATTAAGATGTGTTTTTCATTTGTACTTTAGGCCAACCTTTTACGGAGGACACGCCATGGATTCTGTGCAATTACCTGCAGGTTCTGAAGTGAATTTGGAAACAACAAACCGCAAAGAACTGCGCTGGATAATGAAAAACGTGATAGTACTTGGCATTGTAACCTTAATAACATATACTCCGCAAAACGGGCTGGAGCGACTGCAAAGCACTTGGCACCAAGAAGAGGGTATGGGAGTCATCAACCTAAGCATTGTGTACACCTGTTTTGTTATCTCGTGTCTATTTTTGCCGTGCCTTGTGATCAGCATTCTTGGAGAGAAATGGACAACGTGCGCATGTGAGGTTGGTTACATAATGTGGTTGTTGGCAAACGGATATCCCAGATGGGAAACAATGGTTCCAGCGTCCCTGATCTTGGGACTGTGTGCAGGTCCTCGTTGGGCATCACATTCTTCTTACGTCACAAAGCTGGGCAGTCGGTATGCATCAATAAGCAATGAAGAGAAAAGCGCCGTTATGAGTCGTTTCTTTGGAATCTCGTTCAGCTTCTACCAGTCGTGTATGTATTTTTTTAGGCATAACTCATGCTCATTTACATCAGATATTAAAATATCATACACTTTGAATGGCTCAAAATTCGATGGGGCGATAGGAATAAAAAGACTTGACACGGATGGACATTCCACATTTTGCGGCCGAGAACGGAATCAGTCGATCATATAAAATTTTACTTACTGACTGTGGTAATACATAATCTTCTGCAACACCTAACATGTACAACACAATTGAATGGGAAATCCGTCATTGTGTTCGTTGTCTGTGACGCAATATTCTTTGTGGCCATACAAATAACAACACAATCGTGTGTGCTGGTCCCTTTTCCGCAGGAGGGATAAGTATAGGGCTTCGCCCTTTTTCCCAATTGCTTACTCATTTATTGGATTTATATTGTAAATTGTTGTGAAAAAAATATGTTAAAACCAATAAAAACACCCTGTATTGGATTGGCCCCTTAACATTCAGTGACAATTAAAGCACACAGTGCGCGGGTAACATATAAAACATAACTCACAAAAACAACAACGATCATCCTGTGATTTTGATAGTTTAACTGCAAATGTATTAAACATGCTGAGTAATTTTTCTTCCTAAAAATTGCACCAGAATATTGTGGCCAACAAAAGACCGGCATTGATTTGTATACGATAACACTGAAAATAGTGTGTAAATCCATTTGATTTATTGTTTATAGCAGGTTATGTCTCTCTAATTTCTTGAACGTTTTATAACACGCATGCACGTTGACTGTGTTGTTTTACGTGAACTTAAATGGGCAAGTTGGTTGATGTCTTAGTGTAACGTGTGACGTGCTAAAGCGTGAAGCACTTCTGGGTAAGTTGATCAATAGTTCATATCTTAGTATAATGTGTGACACGTAAAAGCGTGAGGGCGCTTTAAATTGGACCATAGTTAATGTCTTACTGTATCGAGTAGCGCGATAATGTGTGAGGGCGCTTCTGACCTTGTGAGCTATATCAAAATGGAGGAGTCCTCATCTCCAGATGACTTGAGTAGAACATAAGTTCTGACTACTTGATTTGGTAAAATGAAAACACAAGGCAGTTCAGTATACATTCAATGATGATGATGATGATGATGATGATGATGATGATGATGATGATGATGATGATGATGATGATGATGATGATGATGATGATGAGTTGATTAGTTTTTAAAAATGAAGGTGAGAATGAATTCGTCCACACAGTACAACTAGGTAGAACATTTGGGGGCACAAAAATGCAAGCCAGAAACAAAAACACGAGTGCCGTTGTACGAGTTTCTGACGAGGTAATCGTGTGTTTTGTGAAAGACCAACCATGTGTTGTGACTTACTGAATATTATGATGTCAACTCTTCAACTTTGTCGTGAAGGGTAAAGAAAACTTTTTTTTCCTTTTTTAAATAGCATCAATACTGGGATCAATCGTTGCGTATGCAATCCTGAATCACGGCAAGAGAAATCAAACTGATCCTGGCTTGATGAAGTTCTGTGGAGCCAAAGATTGTCCCTGGCACAACATGACTACTGCCAAGTTGAAGCTGGAACCTCATTTGGTATAATGAATATGTTATTCATACAAGATATTAATTTGGGAGCAATTTTATTTTGTTTTAATAAGCACACAATCTTGAAGTCTAAAGTGCATGCCTTGGGTAGCTTATTTTCAGTGCAGACATGGCATGTTTACGGCACTACCACATCTTGTTTAGTTCCAATACTGCAACAGCTTCATATATGCTTTGCATTTACACGAAACACATTGTATGTATGTAAAACCTGCTTGTAAACTCACATGTGGAATCTGCTCCATGTTGAAACCAGAAGTGTCCCCAGATGAAATACGTGATGACACAGATGTGCACCTTTCTGGTGAGCTTTTGACTCCTAATCGTCTCACTTCAAACAGACCCGTCATTACAGCCCATTTCCTCGAAAATAATTTTACCATTGACTATAATATTTGTTGCAGATATGGCCACTTCTTGGCACGTATTTAACCATAGCTGTCATTGGGCTTGTGATGATGGCTACACTTTTGGACAGACTTCCAGCAGAACTGAGGAATAAGTTTGACAAAAAGGAATGTGGTTCTGAGACCGTAAAGCACCTACGAGCTACACTTTCCAGGCTAAAAGACATGAACCAATTGTTGTTGCTACCAATGACAGTTTATGCCGGGCTTGAGCAATCTTATTATACCAGTGATTTTACGAAAGTAAGCATCAGTTGAAATACTGCATCAGTGTGCAACATGTATATTGGTCCGAATGATTTTGATCTGTAGTTTCCATAGTGCTTGTGAAAATACTTACTATAGAGAACGACACTTTCAACCTAGGTGAGTCTTGCATGAAAATATGGCCATATGGAAATGGGCTCAGAAATTACATGTGACATTTTCTTTCGAACCACATAGTTAAATGGATCCATTTTTGCTCGCTGCCATTAGAGCTTATTCCATAGCTCGACAGACCATGGTCGACGTCCACGTTTTGTGGAGCTTATCAAAAAAATGAAAAGTCCTCGTAAAGTACGTGTATAAGGATGAACGCACCATTATGCCCGAAGATTTTGATGATAATCTTAGTGTCACAGCACGCATTCATCCTTTATGTTGGACCAAGTTTAATAGCTGATCTCTGTTAGCTTTATGTCTCAAGGTTAACATACAAAAACTTAAACGGGCGGACACCAAGTTAGAAACCAAATTTATCACCCAGGTAGCTTTTCCTCTGATCTTCACATTGGGCAAACCCGTACCAGAATCTTTAAACAAACAGCCTCTCTCCTACAAATGATCAGAAATCTAAAATCTGGGACCGTGAATAATGATAGAATAAATAAATAAATAAATAAATAAATAAATGAATGAATGAATGAATGAATGAATAAATAAATAAATAAATAAATAAATAAATAAATAAACAAATAAATGAACAAATAAATAAATATATAAATAAATAAACAAATAAATAAATAAATAAATAAATAAATAAATAAATAAATAAATAAATAGAGGAAGAGAGAAAGAAAGAAAAATAACTCGCAAATCGTGTGTTTTTTGTGAGACATCCTTTAGTGATAAGCAGCGGTGAAGCAAAGTGCGAAGAAGACGTAACCATCAAAGACGGAATTAGGGCCCTGAAGATTTCGTCCACTGACTTGCAGACAGACAGGTCAATATGATTAAAGCAGCAACGCTCTCTGGCTTCAACTTCGTGACGCGAGCACAGTGAGGACTAACCAGTTGATGGATAAGTAAATAGCGTAGCTAAATAAACATCTTTACGCGTATCCAAAAGCTCTCATTTAGGCAAGAAGGTGCAACTCGACTGTAACTTACTAATACGTTTAGGTCCTCTGTGTATCTACTTAAAAATTGAGCCGGAAGGTCTTGGGGAAAAAAATCTTGTATGTACCCATAAGAATTTTACACACACACACACGCATATATATATATATATATATATATATATATATATATATATATATATATATATATACAAACATATGGTAATTATAGTGGCTGATTACAAAGACACACTGGATTCAATCCCCCCCCCCCCATCCATTTCACGTGCGGGGATACGGACGTCGTCAATAACAAAGAATAAATAATGACTAGTGTAGGATTAAAGGGAAGTGGTAAGAGGCGTACTCCTCGTAGAAATAAAAGCACAAGTTGAAGTAGTCAAATTAACCTTAACAGTTACATATTAGAGGGTTAATCTCAGCAGATCGGCTTTACCGGCCGATTAGGTCTCAGGCTAGATGTTTCACAAAATGCAAGTTCTCGTATCACGCCGATATATACATATGATGGAACACCGTTTCTTCTTTACTTAGTATTTGAATATATCACAAAATGTTTAATGATGTGTTGAATTCTATTTTATATTATCATTAAATATTTGGTCATAACATTTATTACTTAAACATATTAAATATTTAAAAATGACAGTAATTCAATTTTATCTGATCATGAAATGTATTTAAAGATATTTGTAATTCTGGGAAAGCTTTATTTTATTTAATCTTTAGACGAAATCCACTTGATGGTATTAATAAATCGATTTATTGTTATGAAGAAATTTGATATATTAAATATTACGCCGAAATTAATTCAGTCATATGATCAAGTCGATTTGATCATGCCATGAAAAACCCAGATAATGATCATCATCACTTTATAAGGATTAATGAAATTCGATTCCATATTGTGTTTAAAGAATCGATTTTGTTAGAAAGTTATCATAAGATATATGATAATAACATTAACTTTTAACAGATACCATCAAATATTTAAGGATATCTTGAATTCGATTTAATTTATAAATAAAATGCATTGAAAGGTATGTCTAATTCTGGGGAAAGCTTTCTTATGTTTCATCATAATTTATTGATATCATCAATTGCATATAACGATGTTGCAAGAATCGATATCTGTTATGAATAAATCAGGTAAATTTAAACATATGTCTAAATGTATTAAGTCATATCAAATGGATTTGATCATATGTTGAAATACCCAAATAATTAATTTTATCACCAAAAGGATTTGATGATATGTTTAAATCGATTTCTTATTCTGTTTAAATGCGATCTTTGCTACGGGAGGATAATAAATGCTCCCCCAATGACTAGAGCCGAGACCATAAAAACGTTGTAAAACACGCAACGATCTTACGCACGTAGTCGGACGTCACGTGTCGATGGTCGCCCGTAAGTAATTCAACAGAATTAGTCTATCATTTTATCACCAAGGTCACTTCCAGTTTATTTGATCATAACATTAAAGATTTAGTGTTATCACTAACTATTTGCTGTTATGATTACTTCAAACCAAAAAGGGAGCGTATATTTTTTCTAGTTCCAGAAGCAATTAATGATATCTTTAAATAACACTAACTGGATTTCAACAAAAGGCCAAAACATGTTTAATCATATTAATAAATCAAATAAATATTAACATCAACTACAATTTTCCTTATGTCAAAGTAATTTCCCATTTATACTAATCATGAAATTGTTTTGATGATATCATTAACATGTCATTGATGATAACACACGATGCTTTTAGTGATTTCATGACACAGATATTTTAACGTAATAGATGACTTAATTGATAGCATGCATAGCGTTTATTCAATGATAACAATAAATCGATTAATTCTTCTAATTACATCGTTTGGATGACACCATTAAAAGCGTGACACTAAATGCATTTGGTGACATCATTTAAATCAAGATATATCAACATGACAATCAATGCTTTATTAAAGCATGGATTTGATTTTATGTTATCAAATATTTAACAATATGTTCAAATACTGAATAAAAGGAGAAGCGGGGCCGTTTTATATATATATATATATATATATATATATATATATATATATATATATATATATATATATATATATATATATATATATATATATATCTGTGTGTATACATATTTTAGGGGACGAAGTTCCATTATATATATATATCTCTATCTCTATCTATCAATCTCTCTCTCTTTCTCTCTCTCTCTCTCTCTCTCTCTCTCTCTCTATATATATATATATATATATAGCTGCCATTTATTAGATCACTGATAGCTTGGATCTTTACCCTTTGTGTCGACGTTACATTTTAAAATTTCTCGAGCATTTAGACTTTGCATTACCGCATATTTAGGAGCCGCATAACCACTAAATGAGAATGTAACACAAAAAAAAGACTTATACTTATATCTTTTGCGTTAACTTAACAATAAGTGGCTAAGCAGTGATCTTCATTTTTTCGTCCATACAAAGAGGACGTATGATTGCGGAACAGGGACGAGAATGCGTGCGGCCATAATGGTGCCTGTGGTCTGCCATCACACTCTGTGCCCCTCCTGAGTATTCCCTGCACAACGTTATGAATTGTTTGTTCTTTCCATGCTTTGACATTGAAGAGAGTATGATACAGGATGTAGTCTACTGAGGTTGTTTGTGAATCACATAGGGATGTACCTCTCGATGCAGATTTGCAACTTTTGGGAAACCATGCGGGCACTGAAACCTTTTCAATTTTGATAGGCGTGCACTTTGACTTGGTGTTTATGAAGCAAGTTACACTACAAAGAAGTTTTAAACGTTTTTCACTGAATAATCTAATTCGTATCTATGGAATACGTGTGTGTGTGTGTGTGTGTGTGTGTGTGTGTGTGTGTGTGTGTGTGCTGAAACCGCAAGGACAGTTGTTCCAAACTCATGGAGGATTACTTCTGAATAGGCTAACAGCTGAATTCGTGTAAAGCCTGGCTTGTGGTGCGTCTCTCCATTTTGTAATGAACTGTATGTGCTTATCTATGTTTTTACTTCTCTTAATTCACTTACTATCTTCTTTTCAAACCTGAGGAGAATCTGTATTGACCTGTTCCGTCCAATGCCTCGATCCACCAAGTGAAGCTGGTCACATTACATTATATTTATAAGTTGAATATATCGTACAACTATAACTGATAAAAAATTCCATGTTAGTGTGGTAATATGTAGTTTTCTCCAACGATTTTAACCAAATCTCCCTCAACATTGATGAGGATATACCCCTTGTCTGCCTCTACCATATTGCATAGAACGTCATGCTTCATTTATTCATGGTTTACATAATATTTATGATTTGGAAAAATAACAAACGAAGATTTATGACCAGCCGTCAATTTCAATTTGCTCAACAAAGTTAAGCCTTGATTTTCTGCCTATGATAAACAGTGCTTGTGAGTCCAGTTACCTACCTATCTACACTATTGGCTAGCATTTAGTACCTCAAATGAATTGCGTTGCAGTTCTTTGGGAAATCGACATTTCTCTTTCGCTTTCTTTCTTGTTTGGAAAGATGTAAAATGAATAGAACAGAGCACACATGTATTAAAATGCTAAGGCAGTATGTGAATAGTTTTTTTTATGGATATATCTATCGGGAGTTTAAGAGAACCGTAACATCAATAGGTTAAGGTAACGGTGGGGGGTCGAGTGGGTATCAAAATAAGAAGGCGCTGTGCAGAGCTAAAAGTAACTAAAAACCTCGTGGTTGGCCACCACCTGGAGATATGAGAAAATAGCTTGAATATCAAGTCAAAACAATGCCTATCAATGAAGCATAGGGCGTCTCCGTCTCTCCCTCCTCAATCAGACGCTGTCGTATTTACATATTGGACACTTTACTCTGATCCTGATGAACAGAGTTGATTAAAGCATTCCATCCCGGCATCCAGCCTGTCTATGCCTGATTAGCAGGGTTGCTGGACAACTGCCAGCCCTCAATTCTTACGTCTTCCGTATCTGTGTTTCAGTATCCATAAAGCTGCATTGGAACCTTAATTTATAATCCGTCAAAGTTCTTTCATGTTGCAGCAGACTTAACATACACTCATGTGACTTGATGATGCACAATTATCAAGCCTTAAAATAATAACAATTGAAAAATACGATAAATTTATGTCGACCTGTATGGGATTCGATCCCACTACCTTCGGCACATTCGCCTAGCCAAATGTAAAGTCCAACACGCTGACCTCTAGGCCATCGGGACAACCCCAAAAAAGGTTGACCAAGGAACCAGGGTGATGTTATAGCAGGTGTGGCTTGTACATTGACACGGTAGGGCACTTCCACAGACCGACAATTTATGAAATACACCTCTAATATGTTAACTTGACCAAGGGTTGGACTGGGTGGACCAAATATTCAGCACGGGCAGGGGGTATGACAGACTTCGAGTATTGTCGGGGACTGTTAATTAAGTTGTCGAATTGGGATTGGCATTAAGGCAGCACATCTCCCTCTGCATATGGGCTTTGTCTGAAGCTTCATCAGCATTAAACGTTTTAAATTGAGAGACACTTACCAAAACATTTGTTGTCCTTCCCAATCTTACCAGCCACTTGATAAGGGCAATTCGGGACGAGATCAAGCCCGTTCCAAAGTGTTATAAAAAATATGATAAAATGAAAGCGAAACCCGATATTTCGATTGTTTCAGTCTTTTATCGGTTGCCCTCTTGGTACATACATGGTGGGCCTGATATTGTTCCCGGCATTCCTTACTGGTGGAATCGTAGCTTTGGGCAGTGGGATGTTGGTCAAGTATACAGGTCGTATACCACTGTTTCTGACTGGTAAGTAAGGCACTTCCATTGCTAATTACAACGAAGGTGTACATGCTCTGAATTGACAACGATACGACATTTACGTTCTCTGTAAGCGGATATTTCATTCATGTACCAGCATGCCGTCAGTCACAGAGACCATAAAAATGGACCAGATCAATGGAGTTCCTCGGCATGCTTTGTGTGCCTTGAACCTAACTTACTTGAAACGTCATGCTAAAACATTTGAAGTAATGATTAATGCTCGGTTCATCTTTTAGGAGAAAGTCGAATATAGGTCAAGAAACCAATGTACGTTGATATGGATAAAACTTTTAACAACTGAGTGACTTTTGGTTTGAGAGAATATCTATCATTACAATGAAGTGTGTTGGGAGTGACTTTTTACTTGGCATTTTAAAATGAATATAAAACTGATTCAAATGTACCGTTTTCCACCCTGAATTAACAGCAATTGAAACATTTAAGCTGGCGTTTCGGGCTTGTGCTTGCTCATTCCGTTAAAACTGCTGTGCAGATAAGCCTGTCAGTTGTATAAGTCGGCTTTAGCTGATGGCATGTGTCGATTTTTGCACCATAAAAGGTTTCATCAGGGTCAATTGGTATCTAATTGCCGATGTATATCGTTACCATTCTAACCGATAAGGTCAATTAAAGGTTGTAACATGGTGTGTGTCATAAACATTAAAAGCTCCTTGGTTCGACACCTC
Organism: Hermodice carunculata; assembly: GCA_964020975.1. Lineage (NCBI taxonomy): Eukaryota > Metazoa > Annelida > Polychaeta > Eunicida > Amphinomidae > Hermodice > Hermodice carunculata. The sequence goes on from OZ026621.1 coordinate 71,461,184, forward strand.
TTCTGTATATATATATATATATATATATATATATATATATATATATATATATATATATATATATATATATATATATATATATATATATATATATATATATATATTGAATAACTTAATTTCCTACCAAAGGTAGTCAACATTGAACAGTGCATTCGAGTAAGCAATTTTCATACTTTTGTCTGGAATTTTATGTACTTTTGTAACTTTGGCTGCCATATATAGATATATTGCCCTGTTTGCATGTTAGGAGAGTATAGCAAGTTGTTAATTGCTGAGCTTTTGATACAACCAGCTGCTTTAGTCCAAGAAAATATTGCTGCTGTAAGTCTACAACGAGCATAACCATTAATTTATCAGAAAAACCGTACTGTTTAACAGGATTCGTGATTGACTTTACTCATCAAATGGTGATGAGACTTTGGCAGCCAGACCCAGACAAACTTTATGTATTTTTTCTGATGGGATGCTGTTGGGGGGCATCGCAAGGAATCTGGCAGTCACAGCTAAATGGTAAATACCTCACTTGCCATGGAAGTAATTATCTAAAACATTTGGAATTATCTATCGTCACCAATTTTTACTGTAATTACTGTCACAAAGATTTAGACCTTTTTTAAATGTAATATCATGATACACAAATAACCACAAGGAACTACAGTTTCATGAGGTCAATACTTACAAATTTTCTTTAATATCGCGATATGCAAACACCACAGCAAGGAATGTTTTATGATGAAGACTGATAAAAAAGGTTGTGAATTTCTTCAAAAAACTTATAATCCTGATAATTTTGGAATATTAAGAACAAAATTCTGTTGTGAATTTCTTCAATTAACTTGTATTTCTGATAATTTTGGAATAACAACAGAGGCAATATGCATATATATTCTAGTATAATAGTTAATGTCTTGTCTTATGTAAAAACTTGTAAATTTGGACACGTGCAGACAAAGTACATATATTTCATAAACCCAAAATATCTAAAAAAAACGCATGCGAACAAAATTATTCCAAACTGGTTGGACATCATGTTAAACATATTTTGTTTATTTATCAAACAGGTTGTCGCATCGGGTGACGCCTATGTTAAGACATCTGGCAAAACAGTTTGACATGACGTAACGCAAAAACATTTAATTTTACCCTAACGCACGTATATATATTTTTGCACGACTGGTCGTTCTAAATCCATATTACGTCGCCCAATGATACAGTATAACGTTACTTTGTAGGACTGTATGGGTATGTTTTTCGAGATACGCCAGAGGCGGCCTTTGCCAGCTATCGCTTGTGGGACTCTATAGGATCTGCCATTGGATACGGTTGGAGTAACTTCCTTTGTACCTGGCAAAAAATGTATATACTAACATCAGTATTATGTATAGGGATTCTTGGATATTTGAGTGTTGAGTTTCTTTTGAAAAAACAGAAGTCGGTAGACATTGCTGACAAGACGATAAGCACCAATGACTCCAAAGACAGCTATAAGTTAAAAGTGACTAAATTCTGATTCCAACAGCAAACAGCAATGAAACATAAAGCTTGTTCAGGTTTTTTTCTGGTTACTTTTGTATGATGGAGAAAATATTCTATACAAACAGATACCAGCTCACCATGAAAGCCCCAAACACATCGCCATTTTGTTGTGTGGCGATGTGAAACCCAGAATTATTTTTTATAGTTCCTGTTACAAAACCAATGCGGTGTTATATCTCCACCATTTGCATTGAAACAAAATACTACACCACCAATACTATACAATGTTGGTACAGAAAATGGCAAAACATGATGTGGTCTTCCTCTTACAGGAAGTCACTAACGCCCACCATGCCTATGGTGCAAATTACTTTCACAAATAAATTGTCCAAGTGATATGCATATACTGCCATGTTGCGACCAGTAGAAATCGCAAATGGTACCAAGAATAAGGACACATGATGTGATCTTCCATTTACAGGAACTCTGCTGCACGTAAGGTGCAAATTACCTTCACAAAAAATGTACCCAAGTTGTTTGCATGTACTGCAATGTAGAGATCACTAGAAATAAAAAGGTACAGAAAGTGACAATACATGATTTTCCTTTCACCTGAACTCTATAACATATAAGGTGCAAATATCCTTCACAAATGAAAGTATCCACGTTATATGCATGCCCTGCGTAGCAACGACTGGAGGAAGTAGAAATTGCAGTGGAACAAAGTAACATAAAGCGAATTTGTCATTTGTCTGCTAACAATACATAAAGATTAGGGTTGCAAAAATTTCTACAAGCGTACATAAACTACTTTTCTGTGTTAAAAAAGTATCAATATTATACATGATAGCAGGGATAACCATCTTTTTAGGGGATTCTTTATAAAGCAAATAAAACATCAATAAATATATCATAGAGAGAAATAGGGTAACACTATATACTTGAATTTTAAAAAATATACATTTGAATTCTCTGTCAACCCGAACTCTTTATGCCACAATGTTGACTCTGATTATAGAGTTTCTACATTTTCATTTTTGAAATTACAAAACACAGTGCAATATTAAACTAAAAACCTTATCTAAAATCAAAGAAAGAAACGTACAGTTTCTAATGTATCATCTTATGTTATGTTCACCTATAACCTTAACGTTGAACTGAACGTCTTCCTTTAACTTTAGAAAGTCACCATCTCTGTTTATTTTAGATATATTCAAGTAACATATTTAGACCAAATCATTATTAGTTTTCTTGTAGCAACTGGTAAAAAATTACGTATGTGTACGTTTCACCCACCACAATACAGTAAAAATTGTTTTAAGTGTTGTCTGCAACTGTATGCACATATGCCTAGTCATCTCATGGCATATATTTCATCGCAGCCTTTAAGTCGTGTATCTTTTCTTTTGCCAACTTTTGTCTAGAGATTAGTGGCTGTACATCAGCGATAGCATAGTTTTCCTGTTGGCGCGATCTGTATTGCTTTGGACGGAATGAGGTAGACTGAATGATGACTGCTTATATTCAATATACAAAGGAGGCCCCTGGCTGTAAGAAAGATATCTGACCTTAGCAAATAAAATGTTGTCATAATTCAAACACTTTGCTGATTTTGCAAAATCCAAGTTTTCAGCTCGATCGGAATTGTGTAAGTGGCTTCTTGTGATTCCTTTAAAGTAGCACTCTAACCAAGGTGAACAGACTGTATGTTTCTGCTACAGCTAGCTTCTTTTCTATTGAATTATATATACTGCCAACTCCCTGCTTAGGAAATGTCCCGGGGTACCATACTTTTTGTTCTAGAAACTCAACCTTTTCATGTGCTTTCACGAACTACGTCAGATCATGAGCCATGATTGAATTTCTGTTTTGTGACACACAAGAATCTGACAACGGAATACATTTTCTGACTTCTCGAAACGGTGCACAGAATTTTCCTAGAAAAGCCATAATGGCACCTGCAATGTGATTTCCCGACCTACCCACAACATGCCTACTCCAAACAAAATATTTGACCCTTTATTGAGGAAACAATGAGCAGCATGGTTGTACACATTAAATTTCCTGCGTTGGAAAAGATAGAAATCTTAGCTCTTGAGCAAAGCAACGCGTCTTGAAAAAAAAATTACCACATCCTCACTTCCTCTGTCCCAATAGCATTCGACCTTAGGTCCCACTTTATCCTGGTTGTGTTTCACTCTTTTAAGCAGAATAAAGGGGTGTAGTCGATGTGCACGTGGAGTTTACTGCCCTGTTTGCAAATTTTGCTTTATTGGTTTGGTTTAAGGATATTTTTATTGGCTACAATCAAAAATCATTGTACACAATTGCTATACAGTGATTTGGAAAGGGGGTTGAACCCTCTTTAAATCCCTCTCGTGTGAAAAGACAATGGCACAACACAACGCAACATTCATTTAAACACATTGCAGCACAGTGACAAGACAGGACAGAAGGGCTAATAATAAGATAACTGACAAACTACGATGTCAAAAACGCCATTGCTACCCCCATAAACGAACAAATGTACCTCAAACACAAGAATTTTAATGATTGGCTACTATAACAGGTTCTGAGACAGGATTTCCAAAATAGAGCAAAAAATCCAAGGGCACCCACAGGTTCTCTGACCAAACAAGAATATTGCCTCCTTCCGTCTCGAAAGCAGACAAATTTATACTTGTGATCTGCCCAACACCTACAGTATTGAAATGAGCGAGGAAATAAACTCATGAACAGCCTCGAAAATAAATTATTATAGTTTCATTAAGAGAGTACTGTGGGAAACCATAAAGCAGAGTGTGAACACTAAGAAGGAGAGAGAAGGGATTTTTTTGTGTGTGCAACTGGGAGCGTGGTGTTCAGTATTTTGGATATGAAAAGAAGAAATGTCTAGTCTTCTCATTTGGAGAACCACATGAGCATGCCGATGTATCCTTAACACCACCCCGTGCGTTGGCATTTCCATCCGCGGCCTCACAATATCCTATGTTTCTCCCCAGCAAAGTAATAAAGGTATTATTATACCTTCAGTACGGACCTTGAATCCTTATTGGTTGATGCAGTGGTGACCAATCCTCGTTGTGTGCCGATCACAATCCACCGTCAGTCGGATAGTCTGAGAAAATCTCTAAAGATTCTGCACAGGCAGACAATGCTGCAACAATGCTCTTAGCTGAAGTTCCAGCAAACAGCTTTTACCTAGGACCTGGTATTCGACATGCATTTATTGTCATTATCTTCACCGATTACCAGGTAAAATGTTCCAGTGGGCCTGAGCAAGACCAGACCATTCGGTACACGTGATTATGTTCGTCTCGATTTCTAAAATGACGACGTTTTCAGGAATGTCAAAATACTAATTAGGGCAATATGAGCGTGATTTATGTGCTTATGGCAGAAGTTATGAAACTTCGATGAACGAATGACTTGAGGCCTTATTTTAACGATAGATTCTTGCATATTTTGGTTTCTTTCTAAAATCATCTTATTCTGTTCTGATTAAAATACCAAAATGACCCACGTGTAGCTTTCTAAAGTTAAAGAAATATGCCTCTGATCATTATCAGTCATTGAGACTAAATGTGATAGTTGAGTAAAAACCACGAAAAGCTGGAACAGCCCTAATAATACCGGAAGTGGCAATATTCTAGTGGGAATCGGTTACAAAATCATTCTAGTTTTCTAAAAAATCAGTCAACATTATCATCTGTTTTAAAGAAATCAACGAGTAAAATACAACAGGTGGAACCTGCGAAGTTTTGTCTCACCCGATAGAATCAATCCCAGTCAATTAAAGCTACTGTGCACGCAATTCTGTGAGAAAAAAAGAGAAAAAACAAACAATAACGTGTGAGTGTTTGTCTTGAGGTTTTCCCCGACTCCTTGTTTTCGAGGATAATGAAAATCGCAAATTTTGATATCGCATGGCCCCGCATCTGTAACACCAGAAACGTAGTGTTAAGTCTAGTCTCGCTTGGCGAGATATGGTGAGATACGGGTCGATACCTATACGGACAAGCGGGATATCACTTATATTTTTGAAATAAAGAATACTTATTAAAGGCAGATGGGAATTTTTCAGACATATGGTTCGCCGAGTACTAGATGAATACCAGTTTGGTATTTTTGAACTTAAATTTCTCAAAAAAAAGAAGATAATTTTGTGAGAAATGAGCATATGACCCTGACTGTGACAGTTATGTAACCCACATGTTCCCCGTGATCACCTGGAACCAAGCCTGTGCTTTGTGGCGGGAAATTAATATGCATACGGCGTATTGAGTGCTTTGAATAGCCACAATTTTCAAGGTCTAATGTTGTGTTTTAAATATAAACAAGATATTAAAACTTATGGATAACAATGAAATGTTTACTGAATAGACTGAATACGACAGGTGTTCCAGATGGCATTAACTGTTATTATGGTATAAAGGAGAGCGCCTTTTATTTATTCTTGAGTTATTTGTAGGGCTCAATACTTGGGCCTCTGCTTTTAATTATTTATACAAATGTTATTCCTCTGGCGTCTTCATCTTTTAACTTCATTATTTATGCTTTGATGAAGGTCAATCACAAAAACAATACAACCCCCTCCCCCCCCCCCCAAAAAAAAAAATTCTGGACACCACAAACAGAGTGAGCCGGTGGCCTCGGATGGGTACCTCCCTAGAGCGCGTATCCCGTTGACATCGACACTCCATGGCTCTCACCTGTTATCTGCGGGTGATTTGTTGAATACGGGTATTTGGATATATCTATGTTTACATGGATATTTGTTATGTTATACTGGTCTGAAACCTTTTGACCTTTATGGTTGTATTGTGGTCAATAACATTTCATTTCATGTTTCCAGTTTGAGGCATTTGACTTTATTGTCATCAACAATTTTTGAACGTTCTCTTCTGAGCAGAAATTCAACGATTAGATATCCCAAAATTCCGGTACATAAAACTGCAGTTAGGATGTAAAGTTTTAGCCATGTGCAAAGAAAATTACTCCAACCATATCCAAGGACACATCCAAAGGAGTCCCACAATCGATAGCTGGCGAAGGCGGCCTCTGTTTTATCCCGGAATATAAAACCATATAGTGCTGCAATATGAAACGAAAATATGCATTCAGAGTACGTTAATTTAAAGGTTTGAAATGCAAGGTTGAATCGAAATCGATAGCAACTGGAATTGTATCGAGTACTCCAATACAACTTTTGGAGTACAACTGCCTTGTTAAACCAGATTGTTGTTTTGAAATAACATATTGATGAGATACTGATAAATCTTAGAAATTATACCTGGTAGCACAATGTGCGCATACTACCTTAGGGTTAGGCGCGCAATGTGAACTGTAAGTCTCTCACGAGGTCAGTGGGCCACACAGGCGTTGGCTCACTCGGGCCCAGCATGGCCCACAAATTTTCTCACTCGTTGAATATGTACGTGACGGTACGTCTACCAACATGCTGGATATTAACCGTGTACAGTACAGGGTGAAGACTTCCACACGCTAGCGTGGTCCACAGATACAGCAGGACGGTGCTACTATGTGACCTCTGTGATACTAATATTAGCGAAGCGTGTGATTCAGGATGCGAAATATTTTCGGATTTTTTGATAGCGCATCTGTAGCTCAGTAAATAGGTCAGTTCCTTGTATCAACACACTTCTTTGAACTCAAAACGTTATAAAACCATCAAACCTGAGTTTCTCGTGATTTATACAAGACAAGAAGTGTTCATGCTGCTCTGATATGGGAATTGTGCTGTGCCGGCCTAAATTACCGTCAAGCATGCGTAGTACTCTTTCTTTAAGATATGGTTGGCACAGAGCCCCCTTCCTTGTGTCTAGCATCGTTTCATACAAGCCTAGGGTGAAGCCACTGGTCCCGGAAGTGCAAACAATCAAGACAGAAAGAACCCGAGTCATATATGGCACCATTGCCCTTAAAAGATTCAAAGGGATCTGCTTAGTGTTCATAAAATAGACAATGAACTTATTTTCTCTCCATAGTGAAAGAAAAAAGATAATGGCTGCCCAAGAATATAGAAAGGAGCCCAGAATTGTGAGCCTGGGTACGAGTTTATCAACGAAAATAGGGTCGCCCATAATACCAGCTATGTATACGCCACCGTGCATGTCTCGCTGGCCTGTTTTGTCGTCTGTAAAACTGTGACGAACTGGAAACCATGATAGACATGAAACTAGGCTCAATGTACTGGGTAGGCCTAGCTATATTGTAGTTTAAGACAATTGATGAGGTTATTCTTCAGACGAATTTTGAATTTTACGTGAAATGGGCAGGTTGCTTGTGGACGGTTTCTGTTGAATATAATGAAGTAGGCCTCGGCTCATCTGACCATCTAGAGCGGTGTACAAGTGAACTGGATGGTGACATGTGGCGTTTGACTGTGTCCCCGCACTTTGGAGCACATTGTCGAAGATCACTGCCAATCTTAGGCAGTGCAGTACAAAAGAATGCGGTGGACTGCATCGAGTCTGAAGATTGCCGTATTTAGCACCATTTTATCCTCAAAGCTGACAAAAGCAACCAAGGAGCACATCGTTTGAAGTGAAATATATATTTCCAAGGTAGGCTTTAATCTTCGTTACCCCTACCAGTTATGATAGAGTTAATTCGTGAAGTCCCTGAAATTCTAAGAGAGCATTCGGAACAGTTCTATTTGTATGTCTGTCTTTTCATTTATTTATTTATTTATTTATTTGTTTATTTATTTATTTATTTATTTATTTATTTATTTATTTATTTATTTATTTATTTTTATTTTTTTATTTATTTTTCTTTTTCTTTTCTTTTTTCCTTTTTTTCTTTTTCTTTCTTTTTTGTTTGTTTGTTTGTTTTTTTGTTTTTTGTTTACAAATAAGCCGATAAAGTCTTTATGTACACGAAAATAGCCTAAGATCACGCTTCCAGGATCAAAAGGCATTAGCTTTAAGCTCGCGTATGAAGCATGTATTTCCGAAAATTTGATGTATTTCATGAAATAGCCAATTCACACAAAATGTGTACTAGATGGATATTCAGCCTTCGTCTGATGAGACATACCCCCCCCCCCATCCTAGAAAAGTTTTGGAAAAAGTAAGGAAGTAAGGAAGTGATGTGAAAAAGGAAAACGCAGACCATATAAAGATTCATCCTTCTTGCCCCCGCTGGCCATGCTTTGTTCCTCTGTTCCCAAAACTTAAATGCCCCATCCCCTTGTTCCTACAATTATATATTTCCCATTAGTCTGGCTACCGACCGGTTCGTCAAATTTTGTCCCAACAAAGAGGTTATTTCGTTACATAAAAAAGGGGGTGGGGGTGAGGGTGGGGAAGGCACACAGTTGCCGAAGGCCCAGACTTATTCTGCTTGAGAAACGGACCAATTATTAGCCGAAATATGACAAACCGGTCGGGGCTCGGACTACTTTCCCATTTACATTTATTCGAATTACTGTATAATCATGTATTTTCCGCAGAATTTAATGTCTCAATTTTCAAACAAAATATTATCGCATTTATATTAATCTAAATTGGATTCGACATCCCATGCAGAAAATGCCTCCCAGTGATGCTTCTCCGAATGGACCTCCTGTCAAATTGTCGGGCATATGTGTCTCATAGGGCTATTTATAAACGCAGATTAATAAGAATATGCATGTTTACCATTTAATTGTGATTGCCATATCCCTTGTGAAATACCCCAGCAGCACGCTATTAAGAAGAATGCATGGAGTTTGTCTGGTTCTGGCTGCCAATGCTTCATGACCATTTGATGAGTAAAATCGACGAGAAACCCTGCAAAAGTATCGAAACCTCATATCTCATGATGAGAGGGTAACTAAGATGTAATCCTACTCAGTGGCAGCTTTAGATGACTGATGATTTTTCTCTGGATATATATATATATATTCTGCATTAGTCTATTAGTAGCCAATCAGCTGTCGCTATTTGTACCACGTGCCTGCCCTGTAAATGTTATATTGGATCGTTATATTGGACAGCTCGAGACAATCCCCGTGCGCGCGTGACGTCATAACGCAAATGACGTTCACTGGGGCTTTTCCCTTGCGTCAGGCAAAATGTGTAAAATTTCAATGGGAAATAAATTTTGTGATTTAACATTAAAGTGTTTCAGACTTCTATATTTATACAAGGAAAATCATACAAATTGCACAATATTACAGATGTTGGATGGCAGGTCGTCCAATATGAAGTTTGCGGGACTCTGAAACGTTATATTGGGTTCGGCTTCGCCTCACCCAATATAACGTTTCATCGTCCCGTAAACTTCATATTGGACTCCCTGCCATCCAATATCTGTATAATATATATTTCATGTGGTGATGTCAAGATAATTGTGCAACCTACACCTACATTTGGCGAAGTGGCAGCAGAATTTGGACATGTCAAACAAAATAAAGCGGTCTCTTTATTTAGGGTTTTGAGCTAAATGTTTAATTGGTCAAAGGTTTCATTGATAAATAAACATTTTAACGCATTGTTCAATCATTTTTGAATATTACGAACAAAGTTGTTTTATTATAATAGCAGTATATGACGTTAGATTATTCTACCTCTCAATAACCTACCAAAAGAGATTATATTCATATCATCGCACAGAAACAGGGTGAGCGCCACGTTGCCAAATCAACTGGATGTGTCGTGAATTGTTTTTCTGTAGCGGCCAAGTATTTAGCTCTCGTGTGGAAAATTAAAGGATGAAAAAATTGATCATTAGCTGATACCTCTAAAACCTGGAGATACTACCAAATGCCTCTTAAAATAGTGGATATTATGTGTGCTGTTATATTTCCTTGGACGTGCTTAGTGTCAATAATACGCACAAATGTGCCTTTAACAACAGTGAAGGAACTGCAGGGAATCCCGTGACAAAAAACGTTTTTATAGTTTTTGTCAATTTACAAGACTATATCTGCAGAAAACACACTAGGAACATATTTACCCCCATCGAATGATTTAAATTGGCTGGCGATAGGGCACAATATGCATAAAATACAAAATACACCTTCACTCACCGATAAGAAATAGTGGCACACGACCTGTACACTTGACCAGCGTTCCGCTGACCACACATACGATCCCACTCACAATAAATGCGGGAAACAGTATGAGGCCCACCGTGTGTGTGCCAAGTGGACAACTGATAAATGACTAAAGAAAAAAGAAAAAATCCAATTTTTGAACCAACATATCGCTTTTTGTTAGCAAGTAGTCATCATACAGCTCAGCTGTTTGCTGTTTTATAACGCGAGGTTGTATTGAATTCCGTACCCCGCGATCGAAAAAAATCTTGATGTGGTTCAATTTGCAGGCATGTACAAGCGATAATTTCGAACAAACGTAGTATCTAATGTAATATATGCATACATAAATACACATACATACAATCATATATACATGCACACATAATTAATACATACTGTTTAATCGAAAATTTTCGCGAGGGATAAAAATTCCCAAATTTTCCCGAGGAAACCCGATTGGGGAATATTCAACTCGGGAAAATTGTGGCACATTGAATGTGAAATGAAACCTCGCAAAAAATCCGGAACACAAAACTCCCGAAATTCTGATTTGGGACGTATTCGGGAAATTTTATGCCCAGAAAAGTAATGATTACACAGCACATGCATGCATACATACATACATACATACATACATACATACATACATACATACATACATGCATGCATGCATGCATGCATGCATACATACATACATACATACATACATACATACATACATCCGTACGTACATACACATTACTGTGGTATCGTATCCATTGCAGGTTTCCTTAATATTAATGACATATCCAAGAAAAAAACGCTCAAACTTCGGGAGATTCTTCGCTGACGATTTGGTATAAAATAGTGATATACATGTATCTTGATTATAAGACTGTGATCCCTTGAACCGGGTGTGTGTCAACAAGATCAAGTATTGCATAGCAATACATAGTCCCCAACCAGGGAATAGGGTCTAAAGGAATATGCCAAGACATGGTAAAACTTGAAGGGTGTCAACGGTTATGGTCAAGGTCAAGGTCACAATGAGCCGATTTTGCTGTGCAACACACTCTTATCCTATGAAGTGTCCACACACCAAATTTGGTAGCTGTAGGTGTCATGGTAACCGAAGAGTGGCCCTGACAACCTAAAATTTTAAGGGGGTCAAAGGTCAGGGTGACCCAATTTTGGTGCACAACCCGCCCCCCCCCCCTCCCCGCCTATTCTGTGAAGTGTCCACACACCAAATTTGGTAGCTGTAAATGGGATGGTATAGGAAATATAGTCCAGACAAGCTCAATATATAATGGAGTCAAAGACCAACTCACGTGACCCAAGTTTGGCGTGCGACACACCCTAATCCTATAAAGTGTCCACACACCAGTTTGGTAGCTGTAGGTAATATCGTATGCGAAATATGGCCAGAGAAACCTAAAACTCATCTTGTGGATCAAAGGTCACACTGAATGGTCACATTGACCAAATTTTGGTGCGCGACATACCCCTATCCTACGAAGTGTCCATGCACCAATTTGGTAGCTGTAGGTGTTATGGTATTGGGGAAATATAGCCCAAACAACACGGGGGAGGGGGGTCAAAGGTCAAGTCAAGTTCACAGTGACCTAATTTTGGTACGCGACAACCCCCTGTGCAGGTGTAGGTGTCACAGTTTGAAAAGATATGCCAAGGACAAGCGTTGCCAGAAGGACCCACAGAGGGACAGACAGAAGGACACGGTGAAAACCTATAGTCCCCGGTGGGGACTAATTAGCCATGTGTACTCCCTTTGGAGAACAGAGTTTATAAGTCTCAATTTACATATGAAATGACCATAAATGCACTAAACGTTTTGTTGTGTGAATGATCGGACTGTACATACCCTGGTAAAATCAGCATTATAATAGGATTGCTCAAGCCCGCTATAAATTGTAAGAGGCAGTAACAGCAACTGTTTCTTGTCGGTGAGCTGATTAAGTGTTGCTGTTAGTCGCTTAGCTGTCTGGGGACCAAGCTCTTTCTTGTTGATTTTGTCTCGTAGTTCTTCTGGTAACCTGTCTAAAAATATAATCAGAGTAACCAGTCCAACGGTGGCTATGGCACCATACGTCCCTGCCAACATCCATATCTGTAGAAAATAAAAAGTTATAACCTCGAATTACACCATCATACGTATAGGTATTTGCGTACCGGTACAAACTTAGTCTGGAAGAGCAAATACAAATAGATTGCACGACTTCAGTTTCCATTGTAAAAGGATAAGGGCGAGAGTGTTTTCTATTCGAACAATGTGGCCGTGGTATATCTGCAGTTTATCTAGTGTAACAGGATTAAGTGCACGAATGTGAAGCTAATGTTGTGTCTTTATCTTTTCTGTGTTGATAGTATAAAAAACATCTAATGCGGATACGTGTATATTTCTTCATTACACAGAATCAAAAACACGCACACACATAAATGTATATATATATATATATATTTATATATATATGTATATATGTATGTATGTATGTATGTATGTATGTGTGTGTGTATTATGTCCTTGCTAGTATTTCACAATTGCAACGATTCGTTATAAATAAAAAAAACTGCCAGCAGCTACATGTTGTTACCTTACCTTGTGAAAATTGGGTCTTACATGCTGTTTGCAATAAAAAGTCTATAACACACACACACACACACACACACACACAAATGCGGCGCCACCGATGGAACTAATTAAGGTTTAAGAGTCCCCAGAGGTGTTCTTGTGAAATTTGGAAGCAATTTACCATGCAGGTTTCGTGAAGATTTTTTATTTTGGGCACAAACACAAATAATAATAATAATAATAATAATAATAATAATAATAATAATAATAATGATAATGATAATGATAATGATAATGATGATGATGATGATGATGATGATGATGATGATCATGATGATGATGATAATAATAATAATAACCTACAAATACAGGAGCATAAACTTTTGAACAAAATTGGCACAAAATCATCCAAGGTACATCCTCACCATTTTATATGTAGAGTAGAGTCCCACCCAAGCTAGATGTTCACCAAATTTGAAGAGGTACCGGTCAGTGGTTTAAGAAAAATATAAAATATATAATTGATGGCAAACGGATGGACGATGGACATCCACGCAAGGATAAACATAAGATATGCTCAGCTGACAAGCAATTCAGCTGAACGCGTCTCATTCCTGTCGAGCTCATAAACATAAGAATTATAGACACACAATCATTCCCCTGTTCTACTGGAGGAATAAGCAATCAACCCCCATATGATATGCATTGTTTTCTTCAGCAAACATTTCATTTTTTTATTGAATGTTCTGAGAATTGAAAGTGTAATGATGGGCTCTATCATGCCTGCTTCTAGCACCACTAAGAAAGGCATTAAGTGACCTTATCCAATTAGAAATTCAAGTTTTCTTTAATATTCATTCAGTCCTTCTCTTTTTTAATGGCAGCCGTGGCGGTAGACTATAAGACATTTATTTGTTTTCTATGGCAAATGAGGCCAAATGACCAATTTTTGTTTACTTAAGAATATATTTTGCATTATCTTCTGAAGTTGAAGCTCTTCTTGAAACTTGACAGATAGTGAGATATGCCAGAGATAAATGGAACTTGACACTCATGTGACCTTGAAATGACCTTCAATACCAAAATGTAGCTATAAACAGATTTCTATGTCAATTTTCACCAGAGCCTCGTTTTGAATTCTCAAACCATAATAATAATAATAATAATAATTTCTCTAAAACCTCATATTTTTAGTGTTTATTTTATTTTTTTTAATTATCTACTTTTTGACCGTATTCTTTGTGGTGCACCAATTTTATGTACAGATTTATGCCTCTAATGTAAAAATGGAATAATTTATTGCAAAATAACTCTTGTACATTCTTTTCATGTTTGAGCTGATTTCATTTTTTTTGTTTCAAAATGTTCTACACAAAATCTTGCACAACTTGTTCTCTTTGCTTTTTTGATTTCTTGTCATAAATGTGTCAAAAGGACGAAAAATACCCATAAAACGACCCATGTAGATCACTAAAGTGACCGTAAAGGTCACTGTAAGGTCATCTGAGGTCACTGGACATTTCTAAGTTTTTCTACTGGTATGAATATACCAAGTTTCATCAAATATAGATTTTTCTACCGTAGGTATCCGGCATATCATCTAAATATGGCTATTCTGATGTCCACTTTAGGCTTCATTGGCCCCAGTGTGATTAGAGGTTCACCTTTCTCTTTTATTCTGTCATTTTGTTGTGTCATGGGTGCCATGTCGGTGAACGATAAGACTGTCAACACACATTACAATACGAATATAGGTAATAGTCATTATTAAACTATATCTGCACGGGGGGGGGGCTTTCGCTTCCACAATCAATGCCTCCCCCTTCTTTTCTTTGTAACACTGAATTATGAGGCCCGTCGCGGTAAAAAATACCATAGTTTGATCCCTTGTTGACCCCTTTTTACTAAAATCCCCTTGAGCAATAGTTTGCGTCTACAGATTATCCAAGGTCATTCTCCTACATATGCCCAAATGCCATTCATCATAAAGTTATGTAAAATGTGTGTGATACGTGTCCTTGACATGTTTACCTATGTCCAAAGCGGTAGTTTTGTTTATGACCTACGTTATCAACAGATTTGCATTACAAGACTATGGGTAGTCGAACTTAAAGCAAAACTCTCCGTAAGGTACACTATATCCGGAAAAAGGAAAATTAGAGGCTAAGATCATATGGCCATTCCAGCAAAATTTGTCAACTCAAGAGCGCAACTGCGGGCGATTTTTTGAGTCAGCAATAGCTCGAGACACATCCAGCTGCCTTCATATGTTGAGAAAATGGCCATATCCTTTCGCCATATGACATATATCAGCTGGATGTGTTTTCGCCAATCGGGGATAAGATTCTTTGGACAAAAATAAAAGTTGACATACCTGACGAGGTCCCGGCTGTTTTCTGTTGGCACCAGTGACATTGTACCAAGGACAATCATTGGCACCACAAAACTTAAGCGTAACGGGGTCTGTTACATTTCCATTTTCCTGACTCAAGATTGTGTATGCAACAATTGATCCCAGTATGGAGGCTACGCAAGAGCAAAAAAGAATTTTCCATCAATGTATGTCTTTGTGGAGAAAATATGCTACCTTTATTAACCATTACAACAAAAATCTCAGGAGAACTTTCATCAAAAAAGAGCTGTGTTAAAAAGAGCACAGAGCAGTTATTTCTATTCATTTTGTATCTTTTGTTCTTCTCTTTTTAATATTGTTTTATTTTTTGAATTTGTAATCGTACTGATTATAGTAATTATTAATGTTAGTCGTAACAGTAGTAGTAGTAGTATCACTATTATTATTATCATGATCATGATCATCATATTACTTTTATCATC
This sequence comes from Hermodice carunculata, assembly GCA_964020975.1. Taxonomy (NCBI): domain Eukaryota; kingdom Metazoa; phylum Annelida; class Polychaeta; order Eunicida; family Amphinomidae; genus Hermodice; species Hermodice carunculata. The sequence continues at coordinate 71,477,110 of OZ026621.1, forward strand.
ATCATTATTGGTAGTTTTTTAAAATGAAATTTTAATTTTTTACTTTCGGGTTTCTGTGATCTATTGATCTAATGCCAACCATTCATGAATTAAACACGGCTCAAAGAAGCTTTGCTAATATTATCACCACTAATAAGAGCAAAAATTAATATTTCAGTGTTTCACAATGAACATAATATATAACTCAAAGCGGAGAATTTGATCTCGTTGAGGTTTCCTGTAATTTTTGCATAATTATCATGTACAAAATTGGGAAGTTCTAACCCACGTACGAATAGAACAAATACTTGAAAAACACTCCAAATTAACACACCTTGCTGATATATCAATCTCTCTTGATGATAATGGAGACGCATAACCAATTCTCCCTATTTAACATGGGTACAATTTTCCTTTTAATTGTCAGATTTTGCTCCAATAAAATGGCTTTAATCCTTACTTTCTGTAAGGTAAAACAACTAATTAATTTTGCATTTTTATTCATATGGATCATTCAGGGTTGTGAAATGAAGACACTCTATGAAAATGGTAACACCTTTAGATTACTTTGAGATATTGATACGTTCTTGAGTTTCCCGTTGTCATATCATAGGGCTACATAGATATCTTGCAGTTATGCAAGACGGACATTTCCGATACCACGTTAGTGTGTTCATTATATTTGCGTGAGATTCATATCCCAGTAGTCGGCTCTGTGTCCTGTAACAGCCGAATCATTATAAATAAAAACAACCTGGGAACAGTGGGCAGTCAACAATTTATAATTAATCGTATTCTTTTGATGAATGTATAGACAGGTATAAATTTTCACGTATTATATCTCACAGCTTTATCAACATTTTTTTCACGCAAATGTGTGTTTCACATATATTGCACAAATAGGAAATCAAGTTTGACTGTTAAGATATAGAAACAACGGAACTACAATAAAAAAAGACGAACAAAGGAAATCAATTCTTGCTCGATCACGGAAAACATCACATCTAGGCTTAAGGAAGCATCGCTGTCCCCTACCTAGCTCTATGACTTCAGGAGTGAGCGGGCGATGTGAACGAAAGCCTACCAGCGACACTAGTGTCAAAGACTGGATCGTGAAATGTCATTCATCTTCGATTTTGATGCTAGTTGTCTTGCAACAATAACAAACAACCCACGTGATATTATCAAACTAAAGTGGTCGGTCGAGTTTTCAACGGAAATTACGTTTCTTCCATATTTACTGCACTAAATTCGTCACGAACATAGCGCTAGATGTCCAGTGGGCCTAGGTCAGTACCTGAGTTCTCTCGTTTCGATATACATTAAGACGTGCAAGCCGCATAGATAGGTATATGATAAAAGTAATTCAAATACTTTTGAGAACTCTGCTTACTTGTCAATAGACTTTAGTCCAGACTTCCTAAAAATCAAAAACAGAGCACATCAGTAACGGATACTTACAAGATTGATAAAAAGCAAACGATATTCCAAAGAATCTGCCCATCACGACACTGTCATGTTCTTTGCTGATAGATGCATACCTGGCGCCAAGCTTTGCAATGTAAGAAGATTGTGCTGCCCATAAGGGGGCGCCACATATGCCAACAATGACTGAGGCTGGAACCATTGTAGCCCACGTGGGGTATCCGTTCGCCAACATCCAGATGATGTAACTAACTGTGCACATGCAGACGGTCCACTTTTGTCCAATCAAGCTTATCACAACACTTGGAAGGAGAAGACAGGACAGCACAAACGCAATATAGAGAACACTTTGATTGATCACTCCCATTCCTTCTTCATGGTGCATGGTGCTTTGTAGCCTGGATAGCCCATAAAAGGCAGTGAAATTCATTAAAAACCCTATCCCAAGTACGATGATGTTTTTCATCATCTTGCGTGACTCTCTACGATTGGCACATAACGAGCTCAGTTGCGAGTCCGCAGACGACTGCGTTTGTTTTGAGTCCATAATTTCGTTGTGGATAAAATTTCCTGTTACTTAGTGCTAGAAATGTTTAAATATTTTACCCTATGAACAGTCTAGGTATCACGGATATTAAATGGTTAAATAAAGGCCACTTTTTACTGTGGGCAATAAACAGAATATTCAGCTGTTTGTCTTGATATTACACTAGCATTTGTATATTAGCTATTCCGCCGGCAAAAAGTTACGAGACCTATAAATGAAAAAGAACAGTCGTGGAAAGGGGGTACCACCCACATTCTGGTTAAGAAAAGCAAAGGTGTGATATAAATTCGGAATCTGGCTTAACGTTATCAACATTTCAATCATGATACCAAGTGCGTCATTAAAAATCAACACACTATTGACAGGTAACCATATACTACCACATATATCCTCTTCAAATTTGATTTGGATACACTTTGATCGAGCTTTTACTATCTTTGCTTAACAAGTAAAAATGCTTGTACTTTCGTTTTTTCGAATTTTTTATTCATGCAAGGGGCCCCGAAAGTCAATATTAGCATGGCTGACTTAAGGACACTAGTGTAAATGTGTCTATATTTTCTCAAGACCTGTTGGTCCGATCCTTTTTGACACTTTTGCTAACTATAGTCAATGAAAAATTAATTTGAGCAAGGACTATCCACTCAGCCTTTTTGTCTAACTGTATCCAACTGCAATTCTTTAGACAATCATGCAATTGTATATTTTGCATGCAACTGTTATTGCCATTCTCATAACTACGGAAGTGTCAGAAGACCACAAGTTTTAAATCTAACAATTACCACTTTTTCTCATGGTTATGTTTTTTGTCGTGCTTATAATTTCAAAAGACAACAGGCATATTATTATTGAAAGTTTTTCTACCTTCTGATTTTCAAAGTACTTATTTACAAAAAAAAATATTAGCGCCAAAGGGTACGATTTTTCTGTCGGCTTTCACCAGTTCTGCGTGTCAATGACCGAGCTGTACGGTGTTAGTTTGCCAAATTTTTTAGCAGGGCAAACATTGCCAAAACGTCTGGATGTCTATCGATTTATTGTTTTAAAAAAAGAGAGCTATTTGTTGACTTGCAATAGCTATTACTACTTATCGATTTTTTTTCAGCAAAAAACTTTTTTAATGATAAACATTTGTATCGCCGTATCTCGTAACATAAGTACATTTGTGGCGTTTTGGTGGGCAGTTGTAGAGCACAGTGCATACACAATTGCAGCAAGCAATAACACAACATGTTACAATTGAACATAATGTACAGGGTAAAGTAAAAACAAAGTTTGAAATACGTATATGCACCCCCGTGTACGTAGAGAGAGAGAGAGAGAGAGAGAGAGAGAGAGAGAGAGAGAGAGAGAGAGAGAGAGAGAGAGAGAGAGAGAGAGAGAGAGAGAGAGAGAGAGAGAGAGAGAGAGAGAGAGAGAGAGAGAGAGAGAGAGAGAGAGAGAGAGAGAGAGAGAGAGAGAGAGAGAGAGAGAGCATCCATCAAACGACCCAGTAATGCATGACGTTTCTACATTTTACACATAACAAAAATATTTTGCTATATCAAAGTTTTCAAAATGTACAACAATTTCACTCTCAGAATCAATCACTTTAATTGTTTCTGACGCAAACAATGACGATTTGGCCGGTCAAAATCTGTTTCATTTACAACAGTCTGACACATGTTTTGTGCGTGTTAGGTTCAGGAAGTTATATTGGTCCTAATTTTCACTTATGTTTAAGCCTTTTTTATACGTGCATGTGCATCTTAAAAAACCTAAATTACACGGAAAAGTACAATTAACACCAAAGAAGCAGTTCATTGATAGTAATAATGATGCTCATGATAATAATAGTTTCCTGTGTAACGAAGGATTCCAAGTTCACTTTCGGGAATATCCGTGTACATTTTCAAACATTAATATTGTTTTATTCTGCATCCTGCAGGGGTTACTATTTTTTTTTCATTAGAAGAGGCATATAAATAAGAAATCTCGTCCGTTCCACCCGCTAAATATCACTAGGTTTTGAACGAGTAAACGGATCGTTTTGTACATTCTGGAAACTGTATCCAGGTGAACAATATCAGCGTTTAACTGAGCTTGTAAATTTTTAATGATTAAAACAATTTCAGCAATATACATGTAGTAGGCCTGTCATCAGTGCGATGGCTTTCACGATCGATACATGTAACCAAGTCACCAGCAGGTGATTATGTAGGGAAAAGTTGCATGAAGACATAAATGATTGTTGTGAAGTTTGTTAATTTTGCAAAAATAACACCTGGATAACTGAAGGTAAAAAAACCCCACAAGACTTGAAACTGTCTGAAGACGACTTTAACTCCTGTAACATGAAATGTGCAGCGGAAGTTATTCTTGAGTTTTTTGCAGAAATGACTTGTGGGGGGATGGTTCAGCAAAGAACAATCACTTACATTACTGTTGTAAAGCTAGCGGGTCTCTTGTAACAAAAAAAAAAAGATTACGGGGAGAAAAGCGTGCTCTCAACTTTGCAACATCCGAAATACAAGGAAAAGAGCATAAAAACTCGCAGTTGGGAGAAAAAAGTCACCAGTATGAATTAAATTGTCTGGATGGTTTCGTTAGGCTTTCGTACATGACAGATGCGTGCCTGGTTCTGTACATAGTTCGGATTCAAGCTATTCTCTTTAGTGAGTTCTTCTAAGCGGCAGAATGATATGAGTAATGCCCATAATCCCTCAACCATCTCTTTCCATTTCAATTTAGTTTATGTTCATAATCATTACAAGCAAGTATCATTTTCAATGTAATGTACGGTTAGGAGCAAGATATTTAGTGTCAATGGTGTAGGTTCCTTACCCGTATTGTCCTCAACCAAAAATTGATGTCAGATTTTGTGTTCTTCCCACCGCATGATATGAATCCACAGCATTTCAATCAGAATACCGTCCAAAATGCTCACTCAGTTGAACTTACTAGTTTTGTGTTGACAGATCTTCTGACGTCTTATGTCCCGTCCAATCACAGCAGGTATGGTTAAGCTACTCAACTAGATGGTTAAATTCGGTCTTTTTGACACATTTATTATCAACAAGTCCACGTAAAGCGCAAACTGACGGAGCATATTTTGATTTCCCGTTATAAATACAGTATTTCCTTGTATTCAATGTCCTCAAATGGCACAGAGGTCAGCCAGTCGGACACAAAGGAAGATTAAGCTATCACATCATTTTTCTAAAATTATATCCATTCTTTTAGTTAATGACCACGAAATGCATTTTGGGGGGGGGGGGGAGGGGGCTTTTTTTAAAAGAGTGCTCGCCTTCGGCATGTAATATTTCTTTCCAAGACAGACAGCTTCGGTGGCAACTACTACATAGTTACGGAACCACTATTTATTTTCCAATATAACTACATTATTGCCTTCAGTTCGCATGTCAAATATTAAGCTGGACTTTTTTTTTTTGTTTGCTTGTTTGTTTGTTGTGACCAAGCTAATCTGTTTGTTTGTTTGTTTGTTTGTGATTTTTTGTTTTTTTGTTTTGTTTTGTTTTGTTTTTGTTGTTTTTGTTTTTTGCTTTTTATGTTCTTACTTTTGCAGAGCAATCACTGATTTACGTCAAGTGTGACGTAAATTATCAAGAAAAAATGCAGTGAGGATGATGAAAAAATCCTATGTACGTGTGCACCACGTGAAGCAGTAAATCTCCTAAGTACAATACTTGTGTAAAGGGCTGAAGTTCTTAAGGAAAATTTAGTCCTCCTCAGAGGGACTGCCTCTTGCCCTTGCGCTTGGACAAGTCTGAGTAAAGCACATACCAATGTGCATTTGTATGATGCATGTTAACTTGTCTTGCAAATCATTCCGTACGAGAGGCCAAGTCTTTTTTTTTTTTTTTTTTTTTTTTGAACATAAACCTTCTTCAGGCAAAAGTCAGAGATTCTTGTCAAGGAAAAACTTTGTCTCAGATTGTGAATAGCCACTCAATCCGGTAACATCGTTTTAAGCTCAAAACAATGTCACAGCAGACCAAACCGGCCAACCCGTCACAATATTTTTGTTGATAAACTTAACGGGCACCAGGTTCGCAACCCGGTCAATTTCACCCTCAAACACACAAACTCTTAATATCCTTTTTTTGTATATTGCTGATAGAGATCAAATGTACTATGCACGTGTCTCGGGTAATGGCTCTCTGATGCGAGAAAATACGTTTGCCATTTCGGTACTACCTACAGTTTAACTGGTCAGGTATTGTTGTTCAGCCTTTTCTTCCAGAGCTGTTTATTTGTCGCAGTCTTGCGTACGTTTCTTAATAATAAACTTCATTCGGGAAGTCACTTTGTTGCTCCCACACATAATTATATTTTTATATCTAATTACTTTTGATATTAGTTCTCTATTTTGTCTCGTCACCTGGAAATAATTCATATTATTATGCGCGCAATACTTCATCTGCTGAATATTTCATATAGTCAGATAAATGCTCCAAACGAGTTTTCTAATGATTGTTAATGTTTATGATGTTTTGTACCTTTCTGATGTACGTGTTTCTTCAATTTATTTTCCAATTTCTATACAATCTAATACTCTTTTTCTTCCTTTTTCTTCTTTTTTTTTGTTACAAAACAGGCTCCAAGTGTTGTGATTTGTGGGACTATTCGATGTTAACATTTTGGTGTATTTGCTATAAATCATCATCAAATATTGGAGACCCCGCCAAAGATAGGTACAGGATGAACAATATAAAATACCGAGTGACACTGCAGTGTAATTGTGAATCACTTTTTATAAGTGGTTGGTTTCCTCGTCTCATATTGTATATTCTGTTGTTCACTTGTTGTATTCGTGATGACAGGTCAGTATACTGCTTTTTAAAAACCATGGACCCTTTACCAGTTCATCTAAGGTATCCTTGGTGCATACATGTTCGACAATAGGGCGAATTGGCATAGTCTCTCTCTCTCTCTCTCTCTCTCTCTCTCTCTCTCTCTCTCTCTCTCTCTTCTCTCTCTCTCTCTCTCTCTCTCTCTCTCTCTCTCTCTCTCTCTCTCTCTCTCTCTCTCTATATATATATATATATATATACAGAAATACATGTTATTGTGTTTATAAAAACATCTGCGCTTTTGATATTGACTGGAAATATTCATTCAAATTGAATCCTGTGCAATTTGATACAAAATTTCCTAATATTAAACATATAAAGGTTAATATTTAGGAAGATTGATGAAGCTGAAAGGATGTGTATTCATCATGAATTTGGTTTAATCTGCGGGAAGCAAACAAAGTTCAGTTCCCTTATTCTGGAAGCTGATATAGTATTACGTAAAGTAAAACTTCCTGTTCGTCTTGGTCAAAACAGGCACGTCGGAAAATTAGAAATTTACGTCAGCAAATACATTTGCTGCAAATTACTCGAAGACCTTTGTAAGCAGATAAACATACGAGTTCAGTTAGATAAACATGGGGATAAATTTTCTGTTGCTGTGCATTATACATGTAGATCTACAAAATAAGAGTGATCATAGAGCTCGTGGTGAACTTTTGTAGATTGTTATTAGCACTCATTGACCAAGGCTTTAGTGTAAAGTCCAACAACGGTGCTATTATATTATTTACCAATTTAAGTTTGCCGGGGACTTTACGGTTAACTGAACAATGCAATGCGGTGTTTTGGTGAGAGTTCAATGATGCTTGCCATTTGCTTAATCTTGTTCAATTGGTGACTGAACCAAAAAGAAGTCAGCCATTGTTTACCGTGTTTTGCTGTAAAGCCACGTTGAATTGTTATATCACTAACCTTGAACTGATTTCTACATGTGACCACGAGTCAACTTTGTTATTAAAAACATACGTATTTTCACTGGATGACCTAAATCACTGGGCAGATAGGATGCCAAATCTGGAGGATCCCTGGTACAAAATTTTGCACAAAAGATATGTAAAGAATATACACGACAAACGAAAATCTAAGATGGATTTATCAAGGAACAGGGCATGGAACTGTGAAAACTATTTTTCAGGAGTATTAACAATTCTTCCGAGTTTGTATCTAAAATCAAAGATTTAAAAGCCAAAAGTATCAAAAGTTCTGATCTTTCTATACTGTACACTAATCTACCCATAGATGCAGTCAAAAATTCTCTTTCCGAATTAATTGACAAATTGTTGAATCATAATGGTCAACAAAACATTAATATTAATTCAGATTCAAAGAAAGCATATTGGTCGCACAAAAAAATTAAAATGTTACATTAAATGTTACACTCTTGAAACTTTGATCGATGCCATGAAATTCTTTTGGATAATACCTTTGTTCAATTTGGACGATTAGTTTTTCACAAAGAAAAGGCATCCCAATAGGTAGAAACTGTTCCCCGTGACTCCCTGATTTATATTGGACCTGGCTCGAATTTAAGTACATGGATAAATCGATGAAAAAGACTCTCATGTGGCAACAAAATTATCAAACAATGCAAGGTGTATTGATAACGTTGCTTGGGTAAATATGCTGAATTTTTGTGAAATTGCTAAAAAAAATGAAAAAGTACTTAAAAGATATCCTTCTGGAAGGAAACAATTCAGATGATTTCAGAGATGTTTTCCTGGATTTGGATATTCGGGTCTCAAATGACCGGTTTAGCATTAAAGTCTGTCACAAAATTGATGAGTTTAACATTGAAGTAGTCAATTATCCTTTCCCAGGCAGTAATATTTCAGAAACTATTGGATACTAGGATTTCAGGACTCTGTATCCAGAACCAAATTTATTTACAACAAACTGGAATCAGGAGGATTCAAGCATGTATTTTTGATGAAATGCTTCTACAAATTTTGAACAGACAGCTTTATGCCATTATGACATGAAGAAAATTAAGTTATTATTATGGTGAGTGTACATCCCTTGGATTTTTTTCTCCATATGCAATATTTCTTTGGCGAAACCTCCACGTACGGACATCAGCGCTCTGGGCATCTGTGCGCGCATGACGGAATAAAGTGTAGGCCTATACTGCTTTTTTCTGTTGCGCAACTTTTCTGTTGCGATTATGCCCATATAATGAGGTTACGCCTATTTCTTTTTGCATGTATATTTGTTTTTGCTTCATTTTGCACCAAAGTACCGCAACATAAAACTTCACCACATAGACTTCACGAGAACAAAATCGCAGCGCAATTACGTCTTAATGCTGGCAATTATCACGATGGCAGGTTAATGCTGGAAATTCGGTCCTATTCGAAATTCGATCGTGTAACTATACCATAATTTTCGGTTTTCAATTGAGCCAATAGACAAAGCAAGTTATCAGTACTTAAGTCCAATGGACGCTAGGACCCACGCTGGATGTCCCAGTCTTCGAATCAAAAGCAAACTAAAACCTATGTAATTTCAGCATCTTGTAGGATAGGCCTATGATAAGGTAAGATAAGCTGAGCTGAGCCGAACTGAGCTAGCTACAATAAGATGAAACAAGAAAATTGAGTTAACACCACGAACTGCTACAACGAGTCAAAACATCCGTCCAAATGATCGACACAGTGTGCAGTATGCAGGTAAAGTATAGTATAGATCCATATCTTTTACATGGATTGCGAAACAGGCCAAGCCTATATTAATCATTCTCCATGGCTCAGATCGTGGCGTATACCTCCTACCTACATGTTTGGTGGAGGAAATCGAAGGACTCGGAGAAAACCACCGTGCACAGTCAGAGTGGTAGGAACTCTTTCCACATGCTTCCCCGGCCGTGAATCGAACCCGGGCCGCAGAGGTGGAAGGCGAGCGTGTTGCAGCTCGGCCGACCGTGCACCCAATCATATCAATGGCGATTTTTTTTTCTTTTGGTTCGGGAAAGATTTTACATAGTTGTATACAAACATTCTGCTTGCACTACAAAGCCCTGCATATCCATGAAGCCATATAGATAAGTTATTTTAACACAGTCATCTTTTTCATCGCAATTTTTGTGTATCTACACCATATCTCAGTGACATACAAAAAAATGTGAACAATGTAACTTTAGTGTCATTAGAGAAGAGGCACAATCGTTTGATCATGTTAGCCGTAGCGCAGGGGGATCTGAGTTGTTTATTGTCCAGGTCATATCCAGGTCATCAGAGAGGCTGTTCAAAATGTGTAGCCAAGTTACCTAAAACAGTCTACAAATGCAAGTTTCTCTCCTCATAGATATTATGCAATAGGGTCGATATCAAAGGTCGAAGCACCAGACACCCATCTTAAACAGGGCTCCTGTGTTGCTAACTAGATTATCAGTAATTTAATAGAGATGCCAGTTGTCCCTCATCATCAGGGAGTGTCCCTGAAATTATCTTAAATTTGACCAATTTACGCTGTTTGTCCTGCATGGAAAATGGATATTTTATTTGTATTCTTTGTTAAATATGCTGTGTCCCTGATATTCTCACTTCAGTGTCCCTGAAATGACATTTTGAGTGTTGGCATCTCTGATTTAACAGTGTAAGTAGGTACTTGCTTATCTACTAATTTACGAAGGAGAGTTCAGTGGTTGACATTATCAAAGGTCTTTCTGGCATCTATGGAACAAGAGAAGATGATACTACTTTGTGACAAATAAAGCTAACAACTTCCTTCAGGACATAAACACATAAGCGCTTAAAGAAAGCCCGCTGACGTACGCAAATACTGTGAATAATGAAATTCCAGTGAAAAAGATTGTGTTATGCTCCAGTTGCAACACAGCGAATACAAAAATTGGCTGACTACATAGTTTTAACGTGGCCATAAATGGAGACAGCGAACACATTTTAACATTGGCATAGCAGAATATCTATAGATGGAAAATTGACAGGCTGAAACTGGGGATTTTAACATCTACTTTCCGGTTATACTATTTTAATACAATATATTGGAGAGGTGCAATAAAGCGCGGGGCTTATAATGTGTGAGAAGGTCACGTCATATAACGGTCTTTTTACAGCTTTGGAAATGCGGTATTAACCTTATTTATATTACGTCACAAATGTCAAATTATGTGCGGATACATAGTTTGGTATTCACGCCATTTTTATGTAAGGAACACTTCATATTTATATTAAAGTTTGATTTTATGAGTCTACAGCAGACAAAAGTCGCAAATTCTTTAAATTCAAGTAAACCTTTCCAGAAAAAAAACAAACTTATCTGATCTGATCCAGAAATAAGAGTGACTCTCTCTCTCTCTCTCTCTCTCTCTCTCTCTCTCTCTCTCTCTCTCTCTCTCTCTCTCTCTCTCTCTCTCTCTCTCTCTCTCTCTCTCTCTCTCTCTCTCTCGCTCTCTCTCAAAAGAGTGGTCGGCTGATGTGGCGGATTGGTTACAATATAGGTTTCAAACTTTCTGTGTATATGTGTGTGCGCTGTATGTTTGCGTCAAGATTTCTCCTGTATGACAAAGGCTTCATGCCAAAGTTATTTTAGTTGGAAATCTGTCACGCACACACATACACACACCAGTCACGCTGGATCGTCTAGTGGCATCATGAGTGCGGCAGCCCCCAACATGCTGTGTAGGGATCATCACTGTGTTGCAATTCATTCTTTTTCCAGTATTGTGGCAATTCAACGCACTTTGGTTATAGCGAATTTCGTGTGATTACGAAGCATCGCGCGTATTGAATTTCAAGCTGTACTAACAGTGGCTTCAACTGTAATATTTTGCTTTGAAATGCAATATCACTACGAAACAGTACAGTGCTGTAATTCCAGCGGTAACAAATCAGCTCTAGTAAATTTCATTGTGCTGCAGCAGTACATTATCAGGTTTGTGGTTTGGAGCTGAGACGGCCTTCTGTCATGGTCTTCATACACACTACGACACCTTTCGGGTGATAAAAGAACTAGAATTTACTACATGTATATATATATATATATATATATATATATATATATATATATATATATATATATGTGTGTGTGTGCGTGCTGCATAAAATTAACTTGCCAAAGGTTTGCGCTTCTTGGGCGTAACGCTGTCAATGCAGCCACAGTCGCATTGTCAAACTGATATTCCACATCACGCTGTTGGTACGATGCATGACGGGCTTACGTACATCCCTCTTTTCATGCGAGCTCACAGTACAGCTATATTTCGGATCATTTTCTATTTTGATTAACTTGCGTCATGCAGGCTAATTTTTCTTAAACATTTGTGAACTTATTTGCTGATGTTGGATGGTAAAAAATGACACATTCTGCAGCATGAGACGCACAATTGCCTGCTAAACAGACTTTTGTTCTGCGTGTCTGATTACTCTCCACGGGTGGTGGAGCGCCCACACAGTAACGATAGCGTAACTTAGTCTGTCTAAGCAGGCAAGGCGCATATGGGTTATTGGCAACATTCTTCATATGACCTCCCCCCCCAAAAAAAAAAAATAAAATAAAAAAATAAAAGCAAACAAACAAACAAACAAACAAACAAAATTTCACAAAACAAACAAAACAAACAAACAAAAAAAACCCCCCAAAAACCCAAAGAATAAAACCAAAAAAAAAAAAAAAACAAACAAACAAACAAACAAACAAACAAAACAAAAACAAGGAGACCTTGACAAATCCTATCCACTGGATATACGTAACATGCTGAAACCTCCTACAGCAACTTCTACGTCCTCGGCTCACCCCAACATGGAGTAAACCTCCAACTTTAGGTTTCAGGATTAATGCTGGGCTTGTAGGTACGCGGCTAACATGCGCAGAAGATTGGTGTTCATAAGTGTCTGTGGAGCATGTGTGCTGCCCGCTGCTCTCTCTCTACATACAACCACTCTCGACAAGTTCTGTGCAGGGAATAATTTATTTCGACAAAACAATAATTTTTATCTATCCCAACATTGACCAGTTCAAACCGGCTGGGTGACGCAGCACCCGGCCAACAAGTTGCATAAGTCTTGAAAGGTCATACCCCGAAAACAAAGTGGCAATTAACTTTGTGAAATAGAAGACGGATATTTACTCCCTTCGCCACTAGGGGCTTGCATAAGTGTCACACCCTGATCACGCAGGTCCTGGTATTGCTGCTCCAAGTTCACGACCTAGTCAACTTTCGTCCCAGATAACAAAACCAAACTTTTCTTTACAGACAGTTTTCATCAAATAAATAATGCGGATTAATTCATAAAGTCAAAATAGGGAGCCTCCACAATGATAATTGCGGAGTACTACGATGGGGGGGGGGGGGGGGGGCTATTCCATTAACCAGTTAGAAAGGCAGCTTATACAAACCCTCTCCATTGAAATTACACATAAAATACAAGCGACATGCAAAACCAATGGAAACTCACACTCACTAGCCGCATGCAGAATAAAATCCCATTTCCTTTCATGTCTGGGCTTTGAAAACTCATTTTCCCCAAAGTTACTTTGTCGTCCTGCTTTAGGATTCACATACACGTCAGCTTAAAAGTTACATAAGACCTGTGCACAAACAGCAGGCCAACACCGGAACCTTATACTGTTGTTTTTCAGTGGAGATGCGGTGACCCACATCCAACACTGACCAGGAGCACACAAACATCCTTCTTGTTATTCAACCCCCACTGTTTTAATGAATATTTGGGGCATGTTTGCAGCCTTCTCTGGCCGCTTAAAATCCAACTTATAATTTTCCCAAATAAAATACCATTGTGTCTGCCATCTTGGCTACATCAGTTTACCCTGACTTTTCTACTGGTTTGAACTGATCCTTTACAATTTGAATTTATATTATTAACTGCTTCATGTCAATTTCCATTTCCACATAACAGATAGTATTTGAAAACTATTCACAAATCATATTTATATTTTAACTCTTTTATGTCACTTTTCACATAACAGACAGTGTCTGGCTGTTACATACGTCCTATCCTTTTAAGTTTTCAAAACCAATAGAGGCTTTTAAAACTTTACCAGTTAAACCTCAGAAAATGACATGCAGTATATGAATGCTACCTTTAACATAATTCTACAACATATAATTGAAATTGAAAAAAAAAAGTGTTACCCCCCCTCAACAAAACAATTTGCCACTCCCGTCCCATCGTTTCCAGTTTTTGACATGGGCCAAAACTGAACCTGAGTAAAAAGCTCGCCAGTGCATTTTTTGGAGGAGAATACACAAACTCGTGGGCTTAAGCAAGTGTCTTATCAGGAGTGTCTTCAGTGGTAAATGGCTTTTGTTGAGGGAGTGCTAAGCTAAGGATGATGTTTGACCAAGACACCTCATAGGGGCTTATGAGGCTGTCTACCAGTCAATTAAACATGACCCAGAGCAAAGAACTTTATGTGAGTTACAAATGCAAATATATATGTAGATATATATACATAGAGGGTATATGACTGCACAAAAATGCGCAGACTTATTCAAAGTCATGCAAGGTCATTTCGCCTATGAAGGTTAATAGGCTATAATGTGTTCCTGCAGGCAGTTTCAAAACACAATTCCCACTGCAACAATACACTTGTGCTGGTCAAAATACATAATACGCACTGCAACAATACATTTGTGCAGGTCAAAATACTAAGCGGACTGGCGAGAGCAGTCCGAGTTCGCAATACACTCGGGTGTGCACGCTGCACAGCACAACTGGGCAGGTGCCAAAATAACTAGACAGTATACAATGATAGCACGGTACCACTGAATGCACAATACCTCTGCAACAATACAATTGTGCAGTTCAACATCAGGAAGGTGGCTTCACAGTTTACAGGTATGTTACTCATACGCCATTCGTGGCAAAAGTAATTGCACCAAAACCTCAGAGCCAAGCCATAGCAATGCAATATCACTTCTCACAAAGGATAGAGGATAGAGCAAGTAAATGGAAAAAGAAAAAAAAATAATCAGGGATCAATCACACCATCACCGGTGGATACCGCGCTGCATCCACCTACCCAGTGGAAGACGGTCCTCAACGCCACGTGACGGCCGGTCTAGCGCCAAGGGAGGGAACAATCAGTACCCTAAACATTTTCGGGTGAAGCTGTAAATTTAAAGAACTTCGGAGGCACATTGGGACACAAGAGAGTATCTGTATTGGTGTCGGCATCACATTTGTCCACCAGGGGACAAGAAGGGGCCGGATGATCTTCAGTGGTATGCACAACAACCCTTACCTCTGAACCATCAGAGGGCCCATTTGGAGTTTTCATTAACCATTTCTGAGCACCATCCCGAAGGCGGGTTCTATGTTTCCACAAAAGACAGCCGACAGCAATACAGATCACGATAATTAAAGATATGCCAAATAATAGGCCAAAAGATATTCGGCTACCATAATGGGTCCAGTTAAAACTCTTAGGAATTTCCAAAAGTGTATCGAGAGGTAGCTGAACCCAGGGAGCCACTTGAGAGAGGTGAGGCTTGTTAAGCAGTGCAATAGCTTGTGGCTCAGGCACAACATCAGTGACATTAATTGCCTGCAGCACCGGTACCTGCAAGGCAGCCACTGATACATGGCCAACCCTTTCTATGAGACCTGTTAAAAGCCATCCTTTGCCTGCTGTCACACATGTGGCAGCAACAGTTACCAAATATGTCCCAGCAGCAACGTCTTGTCGGGAGGAGGAACGACCAGTACACCTCGTAACTACAGTCTCACCCCGCGTCACCAACACGTATTCACCATAGCTTATTTCTGTAATTTGAGTCAAATTCCCTTGCTTTTTAAGTTCAGCCTGACATACCTTTGATTTTCCCTTGGTGCCTGCTATTAAAGTACGGGGGCAGCCCCAACGACTGGTAGTGAACAACGGTCCCGACCTACACACCATGGGCTTCCACCCTATACAACCGACAGGATGGAATATGTTACCCGTTTGGGTGTCAACTCCCACGTCAGGTTCGTCTACCATGATCTGAATTGTGTAACCCTTACGCCGGTATGGGACCGGCCAGGTAGCAATGTGATAGCGGTGATATGAACGTCCATCAACCAAGGGAAGTTTTACCCTATACACCAAGGTGTCGCCTCCCCATACAGGGTAGACATGCGCGTGTTAATAATACCAATGTACTTCGGACAAGGGATAAGCGCTACTAGTCTCTGCATTAGATAAAACCTCCCGCAACTGAGGGAGAGGTAAGATATCTTCAGTCAATCTGCCTACCTCCAAAGAAGCCTTCTGGCGAGAATGTCATCGGACTGACCCAATATAAGAAGCGGTGACTTGTGCCAATAATGATATGGTTCTTTCGAAATATAAGGTACGCTCCAGGAGGGAAAGCCAGATATTAGTGTTGTTCAAGGCCATCAAGGCAAGATTCAGCTTTGGAACCAAGGAAGTAGAGATGAAACTTGCCAGTTTGTTTATGTTATAACGATTAATGCCAACAGTCTGCTGTGTCTGATTGAGAATAGTAGTCAAACGATTGACTTAGTGCACAATGGTCTTCTGCATTGACCTAACATCGACGGCCTGGCGGCACTCTTCGACACTGCTGTCGGTGGCTAATCCAAACAAAGTGTGTCCTATCTCCCCAAACACATTCATTAGTCCACGGCAAGTACGCCTAGGTCGCGCAGGAGTAGAAGAAACATATTTATGGGTCCGAAGGTAAGACTTTAAGAATCAAAGTCTCGCCAGCCAGGAACGATAATCCACAGAGGTAATGGAGTTCATCCTGAAGGCATGTTCCTAGGATTAATCAATGAAATGACGTTTGATAAGATTAGTGGTGCCTCAGTGGGCGGTTCCATCACTACTAATATAGTCCATTCGGCCGACTGGACCTGTAGCTGGTCCACTTTAGTGATTAACAAGCCAGCCTTGAGAGGTTTCACCATTGGCACGGCAGAACGTACTAGGATTGATAAAAGGAAACAGCCATAGTAGTATCCAGCTCCAGGGCTGCTAGCCGCTGGCGCTTGGAGGCCTCGTTGGTATCTGGACATTCTGTAGCTTGGCGTTTAGCAACAACTGGGGGAGAGGAGGCGGAAGGTGAGCTTATAGGCAACGGGCCCCTGGATCTTGTGTAATATCTATGGCTGGGCACTGGCCATGGTTGGTCAGATCCGGCGCCAATGGGAACTGTCCCATCTGGTCTGAGCTGGATCATACAAGTTACTACTGGGTCTCGGGCTGGACCCACTGGGGCGAGGGGTACCTGGTTTGCACTCCTCGCAAATCGCTCTCCTGGGGAAGGCCTATGGTCAAGGTGGTATGGCCCACTGGCTACATGTTCAAATCTGGTTCCACAACTAAAGGGGTCAGGGGCAATATTGGGGTCATCGGGAAGGGTAGATCGGTGGGTATTTGAGCGTGTCCCATATTTATGGTTGGACCCTGGCACTCGAGGCTCCAAGGGAGTCATGTTAGAGTTTCGGCCATGATCTGCATCTGATGGGGTGGTCAGTGGAACAGGAACCTCGGCATGTTGATTAACCCTATCCTGGGCCTGTTGGGGTTCTCCCCCAACTGCACCTTCAAGGTCCATGGGGGGGTCATGCCTCAGGAAACGGCCCTCTGGTGGGCCTGTTGGGGGAGGGCCCATTGGGCCCTGAGCTGCGGGGGTCCCACTGGTAGTTCTCGGGGGCAAGGTAGCTGGGGTTATTCGGGTACTCTGACGGGCATTCCGTACTGGCCGTGGGTTGACCTTATCCCACTTGATATTGGGGTCTACCAGCAGTAACTTGGACCTGTTGACCGTCCGCACCTTGCCTGTTTGCTGGTGTCAGATCCAGCACACAGGACCTCTTACCCTGGTTATCTCAAACTGGGGGTCCCAATCTGTTGTGAAGGTCATTTTCTCTTGGGCCTTCACGACTACTGTGTCACCTGGCTTTAGTTCACCCACATTTGGTCGGGCATTAATCCTATCTCTGTTATGCTGACGAGAGGCTGCCAAGTTTTGGCGTGCTGTGGTCAGGGCATCAGACAGATCGCTCAAACGACCAGGCAAGTTAACACCGTCGAACCTGGCATTCAGGCACTTCGTCAGAGGCAGACGGCCACGTCTACCATATAACAAGTAAAAAGGGGTGTACCCTGTAGATTCATGCACGCTATGCCAATAAGCCATTAAGGCATTGGCTAGCTGGTTCTGCCACTCAAGGGCATCATTATTCACCACCTTGGTGATCATCTCCTTCAAGGTGCGATTGAATCGCTCAACCTTGCCATTAGTCTCGGGATGATATGGGGTAGACTGACGTAATTCCACGCCCATGTCCTTGAGATAGGACCTAAAATGACCGGATGAGAACTCCAATCCTCTGTCGCACATCATAGTCTCACAAACAGCGTGCCTAGGGAAGAATTCTCTGGCTATGGCATCTTCAATGGCCTGTGAAGTTTTATTGGGTATGGGGATGGCCTCTGCCCAACCACTCAAATGGTCGACTAACACTAAGGCATATCTGTTGCCTTGCTCAGTAGGGAAGAAGGGGCCAATGAGGTCCATGCCTACCACTTGCATTGGGTATGCAGGGAGAGGCATCTCACTCATGGGGGGCCTTTCCGTCCGTTTTTGGGTAATTGCACAGGTAGGACAGCGCTTGATGAACCGGGCGATGTCCTCTCGCATTCCGGGCCATATATAAGCCTCCCTGACCCTACTCATGGTTTTTCCTACAGACATGTGGCCCATATCTCGGTGGCACCGGTCAATGACCCGAGGTCAGAACTCAGTAGGTAATACTAGACGTGGGCACATGGGGAGGTGTTGGTCGGGCGCTTGATGGAGTACAACAGCCCATCGTGGACCTCATAATCAGAGTCCATGGCCTTTGCATCATTGAATAAGGGGGTAAGCTCCACCTGTTGTCCCTTACGGACCTTCTCAGCCTCTAGTAGGTCAGCTTCTAGGGGAATTCGCTCATCTGCTGCTGAACCTCCTACAGAATCTGGGTCAATCCATTCAGCAGTGTCCATGATGGATACCTCTACAGGGGCAGGGACTCAACTGGGCATGTCAACCCGGACGTTCCTTTTTCCCTCAATATATTTAATTTTAGCCCCAAATTCTGCCAAAAACACTCCCCAGCTTTGAATTTTAGTATTCCTCATTTCCTTAGTGAAGAGAGAACGCAGGGGCTTGTGGTCAGTGTATATTGTAAACTCAGTACCGTACAGATAGGCAGGGAGTTTATCAATGCAGTAGACCACAGCATACGCCTCCTTCTCAATGGTGGACCACCTGCGCTGAGTACTAGAGAGCTGATGGTCCGTTGCCAAGCTGTCCTGGCCCTTCTTTACTGCCTTTAACGTCTGGAGGATCTCCTGTACGACGTCCTGGTTGGGTGAGGGCTCATTCTGTAAGGAGGATGTATCCATAGGTTCATCCCTCTGTAGCCCAAGGTAGCATTCTAAACCAGCCTCTATACCTTCGGTGAAGGTGAGCGCTGCGTCTAAGGTTTGCTGTGGCAGCTCTAGGCTAGCTTTTTTTGCCAAGTCAGAGCTCCTTAAACCCTTTAAGTAGTTTCGCAGGACTATACGGTCGGTGTCGGCTGACCTTGGGGCCGGATAGGCCTGCTCCACTGCCTCCCTAAACCGTCTGTTGTAGGACGCCAGCGTTTCGTCCTCCCGCTGATTCAGTTGCTCCACATTCACTCCGAGCTTCTCCTGCTCATCCGTGGAAAGGAAAGAGCGCTCTATATGAGCCTTAAGTTGGTTCCATGGAACCTGATCCCTCCGGACTTGTTGGGTTGCTATGTAACGCTATATTTCCCTCCTCAGAGCACCACAAGCCGTGCGGCCCACTATATAAATCATGGCCCCATTGTCACCCTGTAACTGAGGGCGAAGTAATTCAATGTCATACAAATAATTACGGGTCTGTGCACTGACTTCTCCGTCACAGGGGGTTATTTGCTTACTCAGTCACTTCAGTTTGTCCTTGCGCTTTTCATCCTGCCACCAGTTTTGTTGGGCAGTGTAGCGTTGAACTTGGTGGGCATCCAGGCCAGTGACTAGGTCATTGATGCCCTGCATTAGGCCGGCTAACTGGTTTGGGTCCATGGTCACAGTTTCTCTACTATAGGACCACAAAATAATCAAGGGGCTCAGTCACTCAAATCACCAGCAGTAATATTGCGCCAAACACGATGACGGTGCTCTTGAATGCACAGCTCTCAGCCTGATTCTGCGGATGGTGTAGTGTTTCAGACCTGGGTGTCTGGTTATCGACAAATGCGTTCTGATTAGATGTGTGATTCTAGTAATGTCCTGATTTCGGCTTGCCTGCCCCGTCTCAAAGTCGCAATGCGGGCACTTCGCAATATAAATATAAAACTGTCCGCAATATTGGGATCGGATGTGTAAATTAAATTCATCAAAGGTGCCAAAGAGTTCACCACATGGGCTACACAAATAGTGCATAATTTCTCAAAATAGTTCCAATGTTCGCAAATGTACTATTAATGCTGGTTTTCCATTTGTTGGCGAAGCCCACTCATTAGGCCTAACATAACAGGACAATTCTGCCACGTGCAAAATGATGAATCTAAGCAATTGACAGTATGGTTTAAGGTACTAAGCTCGATCCACAGGTGGCGCTGGAAATCTATAGAGTCGACGGTTGAATAACCACAGCGTAGGCAAATAAAATCAGAGCCTTCAACTTGGGCTACTTTTCCAAAATGTGTGATGGTTATAGACGCCATCAAAGTTCAAAAATAAAAGTAAATTCTTGATCTTACCGGTAAGGTTAAAAGTCACTTTCAATGTCCAAGCAGTCCGCTTGTTCCAACGCAATGCTCACATAGATATATTACATGGCCCTTGAACCTTGTCAGCGGCAGCCGTGTGATTTCCAGCCGCTGACAGACTCGCAGAAACAAGAATGGGTTGTCTCTGCCTGCTGATTCCCTGTCGGGCAGTACACACGCTCCAACTCCACTATCCTGGCAACCGCTCGCCAAATGAAACCTCGTACAGCAACTTCTACGTCCTCGGCTCACCCCAACATGGAGTAAACCTCCAACTTTAGGTTTCAGGATTAATGCTGGGCTTGTAGGTACGCGGCTAACATGCGCAGAAGATTGGTGTTCATAAGTGTCTGTGGAGCATGTGTGCTGCCCGCTGCTCTCTCTCTACATACAACCACTCACGACAAGTTCTGTGCAGGGAATAATTTATTTCGACAAAACAATAATTTTTATCTATCCCAACATTGACCAGTTCAAACCGGCTGGGTGACGCAGCACCCAGCCAACAAGTTGCATAAGTCTTGAAAGGTCATACCCCGAAAACAAAGTGGCAATTAACTTTGTGAAATAGAAGACGGATATTTACTCCCTTCGCCACTAGGGGCTTGCATAAGTGTCACACCCTGATCACGCAGGTCCTGGTATTGCTGCTCCAAGTTCACGACCTAGTCAACTTTCGTCCCAGATAATAAAACCAAACTTTTCTTTACAGACAGTTTTCATCAAATAAATAATGCGGATTAATTCATAAAGTCAAAATAAGGAGCCTCCACAATGATAATTGCGGAGTACTACGATGGGGGGGGGGGGGGGGCTATTCCATTAACCAGTTAGAAAGGCAGCTTATACAAACCCTCTCCATTGAAATTACACATAAAACACAAGCGACATGCAAAACCAATGGAAACTCACACTCACTAGCCGCATGCAGAATAAAATCCCATTTCTTTTCATGTCTGGGCTTTGAAAACTCATTTTCCCCAAAGTTACTTTGTCGTCCTGCTTTAGGATTCACATACACGTCAGCTTAAAAGTTACATAAGACCTGTGCACAAACAGTAGGCCAACACCGGAACCTTATACTGTTGTTTTTCAGTGGAGATGCGGTGACCCACATCCAACACTGACCAGGAGCACACAAACATCCTTCTTCTTATTCAACCCCCACTATTTTAATGAATATTTGGGGCATGTTTGCAGCCTTCTCTGGCCCCTTAAAATCCAACTTATAATTTTCCCAAATAAAATACCATTGTGTCTGCCATCTTGGCTACCTCAGTTTACCCTGACTTTTCTACTGGTTTGAACTGATCCTTTACAATTTGAATTTATATTATTAACTGCTTCATGTCAATTTCCATTTCCACATAACAGATAGTATTTGAAAACTATTCACAAATCATATATATATTTTAACTCTTTCATGTCACTTTTCACATAACAGACAGTGTCTGGCTATTACAATGTGCCTGCAATCTGCTCAAAATAGTGTTTCATATCAATCGTTTTCGCCACTATTTGACGCACACCCATGACATGAAACACTAATTGAGCAGATTGCAGGTACATGTTACTTATATCCATATTGCAATTCCTTTCCTACCTGTGAATATATTGTGAAAAAAAATCGGAATTTTCTTCAATTTCTAAGTCTGACGTTGTTTCCTAGTAAACAACACAAGTAGTATCTTAATTTTGTACCTGCCTTGATCTCCACATTACACTTGTCAATACCGTAAAAACAGATAAAGGAAAGAAAAAAAAAACTGCATGGATATTTAAAAAAGACGGATGAATACGTTTTAATACTGAGACACAAGAGCATAATACGCGTAAACCTTGCCAACCAAGAGCAGGAAGAAGTCAAAGACTTGAACTCTTTTAGAGCCGAGTGTGACTTAAGTCGAACTACCTAAAACGAACTGTTCTGACTTAAAATGAGGGTACTAGATTCATGCTCTTTGTCAAAAGACATTTCATTCAATTACCAGCATGTATATGGTTAGTAGAGAATATAATAGTCCCGGGCAACAACTTTCATCGGCGCACTTTTATTAGGGTATTGCGCCCAAAGCCAGCCAAGGAAAAATTGTTGAGTCAGTCCAAAATATGGCACTGAGAGAGTTCAAGTCGGACAGGGAAATCTTGGCAATATTATTCCGGTGGTAGCAGGTAGCAGCGTGAAAGCCCTCATTTATGTGGTACTTCAAGGCAAATTTATGCTGGGCTGCACAGTGGATATACTGCTGATGATGTTCCTGTGAACATGGTAACTTATCACGGTTCTGTAAGAAAAAAGAGAAAGTAGCGAAGACATAATGACCCCTTTCGATGAGATATGGACAGCATTTACATTTTTTTTTAAAAGTTTGATGAGATGCTGGGGAGATTATGGAACTGCAGGTTGCCATGTAGGGTTTTTTGGTAATTTCTTGCCTG
Source organism: Hermodice carunculata (assembly GCA_964020975.1). Lineage (NCBI taxonomy): Eukaryota > Metazoa > Annelida > Polychaeta > Eunicida > Amphinomidae > Hermodice > Hermodice carunculata. The sequence continues at coordinate 71,500,110 of OZ026621.1, forward strand.
ATGAATCCAATTTGGTACCGACAGCTGACAAAAATAACAACTAAAACTGATAAATGATTCCCGATGGTTAATATTTCGACGGTTAATTCAGAGTATAAAAGAAATAAAAACAGAAGATCGTGACAGTCTTCCACCACATTCAATATAAAGGGAAACTTACCAAACCCAAAACTTTAAGCCCATGTACAGATTGCCTTTACATGATTACGTCTGTGTGCAAACACACACATTTTATTATTATCTTTCTTCTTTCTTTCTTTCTTTCTTTCTTTCTTTCTTTCTTTCTTTCTTTCTTTCTTTCTTTCTTTCTTTCTTTCTTTCTTTCTTTCTTTTTCTTTATTTGCAGGCAAATTTGTCCGACATTTCATTTAAAAAGTATTATTCGTAGAAACTCCAACCTTGACATGGTTATACTTCCATACATGAAGTCTAGAGTTTATGTAAAGTGGTTTATTGATTTTGAAAATTATGCTAATTACGGGAATTTTAAAATTTAAATCTTGAATATCTCCAAAATAATTATAGGTAGAGGTAATCAATCCAACTTAAATTAATGTTTGTCACACTACATATGTTTGTAATTTACATGTGACCTCTAAAGGTCAAAGGTCAAGGTCATTTGGACCTCTAAAATTTTCATTAGGCCAGAAATTGGTCAATTTTTATCCAATTTTGATCATGTCTGACTCAAATTGTAGCTATTGTAACACTGCACATCTTTGTGATTTACATGTCACCTCTAAAGGTCAAAGATAAATATCATTTGGACCTTTGAAATTTTCATCCAGTCGTAACTTAGGCAATTTCAATCCAATTCTAATCATGTTGGCCTCAAATGGTAGGTATTGCAACACTGCATATTCTTGTCTGTAACATGTAACCTGTAGAGGTCAAAGATCAAAGTCGTTCGGCCCTTTAAAGGTTTCATCTAGCCAATACTCGGCCAATTTTCCTCTGGTTTGGTTCAAATTGGGCTTAAATTGTAGGTATTGTAAAACTGCACATTTTTGTAACTTACATGTAACCTTTAAAGATCAAAGTTATATGACATTCTCAGTCATTTGGACTTTCAAAAATTTCATCCAGCCATAAGCTTAATGGAATGCGAAGTACCGAAGGCCAAAAGTTGTAGCCCTTAATATTTTGATCTTTTGAAGGTACGTAGACAGATTTGCTTTGAAGCAAATCTTCTTTTCCAGTTTTAGGGGTTTTTTTTTTTTTTTAGTTATTTTAATCATTTCAGAATTTACTTATTTATTAATTGTTCTCAGTTCCGTAAAAGGAAACATCCTTACCATTGACTAATCGATACAGCTTGGCAAATTTGTTATCACCCTGGTTAATCAGGATCTCAACATATATCAGTCGTAATGTATGGCAAGTTTTTTCTTTATATAAAAAATGTATTCTTCACAAAATGAATTTGTAGCTATGATTTGTGCACGCTCCGCTACTGACGCAAGAAGTCTAATAATTAAGGAGATGCAGTTAATCAGCAAAAACGTATAAGGTTGTTTCATAACGTACCAAGCCATGTCTAAGATATGGACACTACATAAAAATGTGCGCCAACTGTAAATGGTATTAAAGAACTTTAAAAAGGGGGGCTACGGAGTGTACATATGATATTCCTGAATTCTCAGCAGAAGAAATACGTTTTAGTTTCATGGCTCGTGTGCAAAATATTATCATGACACTAATGCCACACGAATGACTTAGAAGAAATGCCGACTGACCCGTTCGCGCTGTGATATTAAAAACACATCCTGACCATGGTTCCATTGTAAAAGAACGCCTTTGCCTTCCTCTTCCTCTTCTTTTACTTCTGCATCTTCTACTTCTTCTTATCCTCCTACTCCCCTCCTTATTCATCTTATTCTCCTCCTCCTCCTTCTTCTTCATCTTCTCCTCCTCCTCCTTTCTTTTCCTCTCCCTCTGCTTCTGCCTCTTCCTGTACTTCTCCTTCTCCCCCTTCTCTTCTTGTTCGACTTCTCTCCGCTGTGCTGATTTAGATTAAGAACATTGCTAAAGTTGAAGAAGTTTGATTCGATATACATAAAGCAAAAGTCATTTTGCAGTTTTGATACATATTTTTTAAATCTCGGCTTTAGACGCGAATGCAGACACAGTTAAGTTGTTTCTTAAGATCTTTCCTAAGGTATCCACTGGTGAAAGGTCCTGAATATAAATGAAATTAGATTTTGTATTTCTTTTAGCTTGAATTTCGACAAGGATTTGGTATTGAAATGGCTGGTAGTTACTTCGTCAATAAGGTATCGGAAGCCTTAGAGAGACTAACCTGTGCAGTCTGACATTTCTTAAGCCTCCCGTACTTTTGATCATGCTATTCTCTTCTCAGAGTTGTTTCATTGTGATATTAGAAGCTTGCCCCTTCAGTGGATCGTGAGTTACATGTCAAACAGATGACGGTCTGTTTTCTTCCAAAATGTTGGATCAACGTAAAAGGAAATTGCTTGTGGATCACCACAGGGCTCAATGTTAGGTCTGCTTCTGTTTTTTATTACACGTAGATAGTTTCGGAACCATTTGTTGATTACACAGGTCTCATATTAACGTGTCATGCTCTGATTATGTTGCAAAACATTATTCATTTGCCCTTAACTTTCGTTTCTGAGTTGTTGAATTCAAATCAATTTGTACACATACGAGAAACTATGCAATGAATCATCATTCTTTGAGGTTCTAGTCAATGGTATTTATTTACAGCAGAAAACAGATTGTAAATGTCTGGATGTTTGGTTAGAAGAGAATTTAATTGAAAGTGTCATATTTCACAAATTTCCCACAAAGTGAGCCAAATTACAGGTATTTAAAAAAATATAAGATGGAAATTTGAAAGGGAAAATATGTTAGCTGACTTATATTATAGTCTGATATATCCACACTTTATTTATTGGTATTCTCCCTGGGCTTATACTTATGATTCAAATTTAAATCAAATTGTGGCTCTTCAGAAAGAATTGGGGCAAATTATTATTCTTTCTTCTAATAATGCCCATATTGATCTTATTTTTTCACGTTGCAAAGTCTTATGATTTTGAGCAAATTAATCTTTGTGCCACTTGTGTTTACAAGGCAGTTCATAAAGTAATGGCCAGGCTGGAACAGTATTCCTCTAGACTTAGAAAAAATACCTAGATTGTTTTCACCGAAAAAGAAGTTACATTCTTGCTACTCATGTAAATGATGTAATATGATAGTGGGGCAAAACGGATGTGTTTGGGACACTTTGATCTCTAGAAGTGAAAGAAGGAATATATATATATATATATATATATATATATATATATATATATATATATATATATATATATATATATATATATATATATATATATATATACATATATCACTATTTGCCAAAACCGGCAAAGTCATGTGTCAATTATTCACGAAAAAATACTTTATGAAGCAAAAAGGAAAGTCGAATTCACAACACAGATTCAGTATTTTGTAACAGACAAAATATTTTGTCCCCAGAAAGATGTGGGGAGCTACTGTACATGTTTAAATATGGCAGCTAGATGGCGCTTAACCTGATTTAAGCAAAATACCCATATTCAGAGAGGATTAATATATTTGCCTCATGATAAGTACAAATAAGAAACAAGTCCAACTAAGTGAGTATTTTCATTTCAAGCTCGATATCATTTACAAAAATGCATGTTTTATTAGACACTATTGATTTCATCCCCTGTGATTTTGTTCATCATATTCCCCAATATCGCTCTAAACAATTGACATAGTAGTATGGCTCTATTACGTGCCAGTGTCGTAGTTCTTAATTCAGTCCGAGTCAAAACCGTCCAAATCTTGACACGCCCGTGAACATGAGCATCTCTAGATACAAAGGCAAGACTTGATCCACTAAGAGAATACATTATACATGATAAGATGTCACATTGACATCATAAAATGACTGTCATGGAAAATAGAATCATAAAACCGTTTTCAACAATAAATTATGCAAGAGAAAGTGCAACAAAACCCCGAGGCAAAGGGTGAGAAAAAGGTAACTCAAATTCATAAATTTCAACCAGGCAATGGCAGCAAAGAATTTCAAAGCTTAACAAAACATCAACACTTTTGTTCTAAGACCAATGTGAAGAAACAAATTTTACCCCTGACCTGAGACAGACAGTCACCAATAAAAGGCAACCGGTTTGTCCTCGGTGACCGTTGAAATATATTTCATTCACTACAGATTTCAGTTTCTTCATACAGGCCTAAACCCTTAAAGCCCAAAGTTCATCACTTGTGTCAAAGATAAAGAGAGATATGGCAAGCCTATAACTTATTGGTTCTCCAGACTTGTCAGTCAGCTGGGTTCATCGCAAAAGTAGAAATTAGGCCTACATCGTTTTTATGTGATATTTATGAATCTGGAACATTATAAAAACGCTCTACCTCCATTACATGTAGGAGTCGGAGAACACAGCCCACAATTCAATTTTGCTAATAAAGTATTTATCACATGGCTCAGAAAAACAAGTATTTATCAGATAGCTCATAGAACAAAAACCAAAAACAATCTATGATTAAAATTTGCCAGCTTGAAGCCATATCAACATCCAGAAGTCCAAGGTAGACTCACCAACAAATACATAAATATCAGTGAATACATATGAAATGCTGTATGAAGGAAATCATATATCTCCTGGCTCGAGACAATTACCAGCTGGAGGTAGTGGCGCAAAATCGATTTGATAATAGCACTTCTCATATATACGGAATATCTTACCTCATACAAACCACCTGACTTCTATATAATACATTTTCATTTTTATCCGACAACTTCAAAACTATCGCTTTAATTTCATGTTTGAAAACCCCTGTTTTGCATGTTTTTGAAATAGAAGTGAATGACGGTTACTTTGGTTCTACTCAGCTTTTTAAAAATAAATTTCAGTGTTGATTTGCATTGTGACATCAGATATTTTTAATCTGGCAGTTAGCTGGCGCTTAACATGATTGAAACAAAATACCCATATTTTGAGAGTATTAATATGTATTTGCCTAATTGTTAGCACAAATAAGAAGCAAGTCCATAGCATAGACACAATTTACTAAATATTTTGATTGTGTGCTCGATGATTAATTTTAAAAAATGCATTTTTTATTAGATACTTTATTCATTTTATCTTCTCTGCTTTTGCTCGTCATATTCTCCAATTATCGGTCCAACAATTGACATAGGTTACTTCGACTTTACTCTTTCTCCTTTTTTTTTGGAATTCACTTTCAGAATTAACTTTGCATTGTGGCATCGAACATTTCATATAGCTGGCTTAAACCTACTCTTCTTACAAATTTATATTTCTTTGTGAATATGCAAGATTCAATGGTTTTCGACATATAGCACTTAAATTCTTCACGTACATCTAGATTTGGGAACTCCGACAGAATTTACATGCATCATGATGTTTATTTTTACTTTTTTTTACAGTAAGAGCTTCAACTACCGTCTCTGCAGATTTAAAACAAAAATAGTTCCCAAAGTTGCTGCTTGGAGCCCTCTCTTTTTGCGCGGGATAGCCGCACAGTTTATATATATATATATATATATATATATATATATATATATATATATATATATATATTCTTTTTTTTATCTTATTGATTGACTGTAACTTTGAATCGTCATTGGTGCCTTCTGGTATATGAATAATATGATATGGGTAAGACCAGGGTGATGGTGTTATATACACATATTTATGAAAATATGATACGCATTAGGCGGACCAGTGCCTTAATTGCAGTATAAAGAGGACCACACAAGTACCTAGTATAATTCTTATCAATAAAGGTAAATAAAAACATTTTTGTGTCCCATTCACTGAATGTCAGATATATGTAAACACTTTGATACTTACTTTGACAATGTTTGACAATAACTTGTTCAGACATGTTTATTTTCAATGAAAATTTACATAAAAAGAATAGATCAGTTTTACCGACTTATTGAACGGTAATTGCAATTTGTGTGCTACCCATTTTTTTTATTATATTCCTGGATTGACACTATTTTTTAATGTTATTGAGTATAATAAACGTAAGACAATTCATTCACCACACAAAAATGTAACAAGAGCATGTACAGATTTCTTCCCTCATCTGACACCAGAACCCACAAAGCTTTCATATCCTGATATTATTATCTTGGTTATTTTTCAATGTGTTTTCATCTCTAATGGATGAAAATTTTCTTACAAAAATACTTCCACGTGGATTAGAGAACTTGGGCAGGAAAATAAAAACCAAAGGATATATATTTACTGAAGGAAATATAATACACATTTGAGTGATTGTGTGTTGTAGCAGTCTATTAACTTAAGGAAAAATACAATGTCTTATAGTGATTATACGACAAAGGAAATTGTGCCTCATGCCTATAATTCAGCCTCGTACGCTCAATCATCTTGGTTACTCCTTTGTAGTTAAGATGGGATACTTGTTTCACCGGGTATTGCATAGACCTACCATGCGCAGGTATAAAGAGTATTGTTCCTTTGAATATGTGCCAAAAAAAATCCACATTCGCAATTGAAATTTCAAATCAAATAAATGTGCAGTGTCAGTAGCTCTGGACATTATGGTATTTAGGAACAAAGAGATGAAAAACAAACAGGCCCAGCAAATAAAAAATAATGGAGTGTCAAATGTATTATTATGAATATGGTAAATAAAGAAATGCTTGAGTTAAAATTAAAAATATGAATCAGCTATGTTACCTAACAAATATCGAATTAAATTTTATACTGAATAAACCTGTGATTTCAAAATGATCAGATATATATTCAAGACACTCCATTCACGTGTCATATTGGCCCCCATAAGTAAATATTGCTGCATGATAAATGATTTGTTAGATAATAGCGTGCAAAAATGTTTAACACTTGTCCCTGGACATGTAAAATACATCTGGAAATTCTTGAAATCTCTTTTGAAACACAGAACACTGCTTAAGCCTAGGGAACTTTCTCTGTCCTCTGAAATAGGTCAGGGAGACAAAAATTCTTGAAATGAAAATATACTGATAACATTATTATGTCAGGTGTCTTCTCTTCACGTGGAAAAAATGTTCAACTCTGTGGTGCATGTACACCATATTGTATGTACACCCTTGTCACTGCATGTAATGCATGCCCATAACAATCTTCAGTGATCTTCTTTGTCATGTTTTCTCTAGACAAGTGCTCATTACTGCAGCAAAGTTTTAACTTGTTCAACCTTTGTAAACCTCAGTGTTTCATTACATTTTGTTCCGACTTTCAGGCCCACTGGCAGAGACTTTGCTGATTGACTTTATGGATATAAATACCTCCAGTGGCACATCACGATGCCCTGCCACTTGATTTGAAATGGATGTCTCCATATAGAAAATTGCAGGCTTCCTTGGATGCACTTGATCCAATTTCTCACTTCATCCTGGACCACTGTAAACGACTAAGCAATGAAAATCCATGTAAAATATAATTAGATGACCCACCATCTTTCATTGAATTCTGTTACAAAAATCTATAGCAATTAGACTACACTTGGCAATCAGTACCTTTCTACTCTAGTGCAGTACTCATGATATCAAAGTGGTATTATGTTTAATTAGTATGGTCGTCTATAAATAAGGGTCAACTGCCAGATTGTATAGCATCTTCCAGGGGAATAGAACATTACATTCATCAATGTGCAAATGGTATTCGATTGGCAACATGTGAATTGCACATCGAATGGCGTTTTTTCCATGAAAGCAATTGAATGCAATCTTTGAATTGACTCGGTCTATTTACATGCTCTTTTAAGGGACCAATCACTGGCACAAACCTGTAAGAGCTATGCTGACTAATGTTGTTCTGGATATCCAATGCAAGCTTTTTTGAAGACCTGAGACTAATTTTGTTTTGTAATGTATATTTCTAAACTTGTTTCTGCTGTTGTGTATACAATATATTTTCAGAAATCACATATATTTAAATTTGAAGTACATGTATTGCAGTGTTTATAACTGAATATTTCCCAAAGAATTCCACGGATTTCTATGAAGCAGAAGATACATGTTCAAACATGTAATGCCAATAGCTATAATTTCAATATCAATTGAAAGATATTGAAAGTTATTACCACTCCACGAAAAGTAACAAGAAACTCAACACACGAAATAATTTAAATCAGAAACATCAGTTGAAGAACGTAAGAACTAGACTCAATTTCCATTCCATGCTCATTGTCATAAGCACTCCAGAAATATACTACCTGTTCATTCAGATGTCTTATTTTAAATGCCAGGGAGACTGAACTTTTGTTAGTGCAGCTCTGCCTACCCAAGCTAGCTTGATCTACATTGATTAAAAATGAAGCAGATCCAAAGTTATTTAACATATGACTTTGTTCTTAATATGAATGAGCTAATTAATGGACATTCAATTTTCAATAAATTTGAATGTATGGTGAATTAATTTGCCTTACGTATCTGGTTATCAATTTTGACAAAAGTAATTGTCATCTTGATACGGCACATATCACTCATAAGACATGTTCATCTCGGTGAACCACTTACGGTATCATGCATTCTTGCTGAAATGAACATGTTGCTCATATCATCCCAGTAGCAAAACACCAACCAAAGGCTAGTTTCTAAATAAAAAAATGCATATTAATAACACAAAATGTTTACATAAAATCGGTATATTCTGAGATCGATATGTCAATGCATTAAAATGTTCAGCGAGTTGTAAAACTTAATAAGGCATCGTTGCTACACTACAAAACTGTTTAATCTAATAATAATCTTTATTTCAAGTCGAATTGTACAAATCAAAAAAAAAAACATTAGCGCAACAGCACTATTGTTCGACCATGAAAAGAGGAAACAATGACAAGTGATGAGATGGTATATACAATGAACTCACAATCAGACTATACACAGCCGGTCTAACAAGGTTTCCTTAAATTTGGAAGAATTATAATCTTCCTTAACCCTGGTTTTATATAGGATGCACATAGAATAAGAGCAGTAGGGGCCAAACCATGCCTTGATTAACGTCTTACAGTGATTTAAATCAGTAGATGCTTTGATGTATGGGGGTAAGTTGTTCCACAGCTTGGCCCCTTGGTATCGGAGAATCCAACTGAAGGGCAATACTTGGGTTCTCACAAGACCTTTTGCATTCAGGTGCCACATATACATGTACAAGAGTCTCAATTGTTGCCTACAATGACTTGTAAATTATGGATAAATGACTTTTAAATTTTGATATTTCTTTTGTTTTCATTTTACTTAACTTCATTTTCCACATCATAAGCTTCTTCAAACAATAACTGATTAAGATGTCCTATTTGTTTATGTCTCAATTCATGCATCAGTTGAGCGTTGATTTTATTAGGGCTTGCTACTGCAGTGTGTGCAAGTGTTGATTTTACGCTCAAACCTCAGGCCTATCATTTTATCCCATGTATGTGTAGTCCAGAGTAACCACGAACGGGCCGTTCTGCACCGTGTAGAATTCATTGCCGATCCACACGCCGTGCAGAACGGTCGCGTGCATGCCCCACTTTCGCGCTGACCACTTTTTCAAGCGTGTGCACCTAGGATGTTGATTTATCGTCTGCTACAGAATTCGTCGTTGATTGCTGTTTCGACACAAACACTGTCATTTTTTTATGTGAAATGGTGGAGAATACTCTGGACTACACATGCATGGGATATAAATAAAACAACACTCTTGCAATTACCTGGCCGTAAATTCTGCATGACACTCGCGTACCGTGCAGCGGAAGGCTACACTCGATGGCCCGCCTGCGGCGGGCTGCACCTCGTGTATCCTTGCGCTCCACCGGTACGCTCGTGCCATGCAGAATTTACATCCAGGCACTCACACTCGTGTAGTTTTATTATTTTATGCCATGTATGTGTAGTCCAGAGTCGCTGTGGACGTGGCGATCTACACCGTGTAGTATTTTTTACCGTTCCACTCTCTCGAGACCGTTCTACACTCTCGAGACCGTTCCACACGCTACTGCCACGCCCCCCTATGCGCGCGCACATAGGATGTTGATTTCTGTCGTCTGCTATGAAAAGTACCGAGCGGCAATTACAAAGTTGAGTTTTGGAAAAATGGACTTTACTTTAAAAGATTAGATGGATGAGTGGATGAATGATAATATACATGGGATAAAAATAAAACCATTCTCGTTTTGAGTACCATGGCCGACCGTTCTACATGGCACTCGCGTTCTACATGGCATTCGGTGGTCCGCCTGCGGCGGACTTCACCTCGTGTATCCTGGCTGTCCGCCGCTACGCTCGTGCCATGTAGAACGGTCGGCCAGGCATTCATACTCGCAGAGTTTTATTATTATCACTCTGCCAAGGCCTATATCATACTTCTAAAATCCTCCGTCATGGACCAGTTGATAATAACACCACGTTGGTTCGTGTATGCTTATACTCGGACATATATTGAAAATTAATTTGTCTTTTTAGCTTTTTAGCATAATACGTGCATATCTCTGCCAAATCCTTCTACGTGATTAGGCCTACTGCTGGTGCTATTACAAGGCCCACTGACTGTTCGTTTACCCCGTGAGAACCGGACCAAGCAAAATGTTAAAGACAAAGTATGGGCATTCATAAGTTAACATAGCCTAGGCCCCCACTCTAAAAAGACTACCAATCAGCTGAATTCCAATTAAATAAGAAGGGTATACACATTAAACTTGGACTTTCCATTCTTTAATATTGTGTGCTTAGCCGTCCTCGTACAATACCTTCACTAGTAACACAAACCTGATGCCCTTCGTCAACCAAACTTCACACCCATTTTAACTTCCTTAAAATTATTCAGCAATAGAGCGATATCATTGTGAGCGCGACACGAAGCTTGTCCGGCCCTCGGTTCACCAACAAGGCCAAGGCCTACCAAGTTGTGGTTATTTTATGAACTAACCTCATTTTTTAAAATTTTGATTTTACTATGGGAAGTACAAAACAGTTTATTAAATAAACAAAGCGCTCGCGTTGTCGACAGGCGAAGGGAATGCCCCGTTGTGTGGCTATAAACAATTGGTAAGGTACCACATCAGGCCACAAGGCTACCATAGCATGTATCTGTTATATATTGTATTTGTGTCTTTTTGTCCGGAACCACATTCTAATGGTCATTACCCTATTCAGCAGTCCGAACTCTTTACTCTCCATAAGCTAACAGGTCACCGTCTAACCTATGGAAGAACTATTGTACATATTGCACGTTTTTCTGTAGAATCCTCACACAGGCTGTAGTAGCCCAAATAAATTAAAGGGTCTTCAGTGGGTAACTACTCAGAACAAGTTTCGGAGTCTATACCCGTATATGTCTCTCTGAGTAGTGGCTCCCTGTCTAAGCTAAATATGCAGCTAAGACAACCCACATACTAATGAATAAATATGAACGTGGTAACTGAAGAAAAAACTAAATACGCGAAGTTTTGCGTATAAATGCAGAGCTTCATTATGAAAAAAGAATACCTATCAAACAAAACATAATTACTAAATTCGTAAAGTACAGGTTCAGATAAGACCAACTTGACTTACACCTGAACCAGTATGTACCCTTTCTAGCTGGATAGCATACCAAAGTTAAACCACCTGCCAGTGTACAACTGAAGTAGAAGCAAACTGGGGCATTATATTCAGTCCCAGTGATGGTACAATAGACAGTTGCAGCTAGACCACCTGTACAAGCAAGGAGAATCTAAACAAGCACTGCAACAATGGACATCCTGCATCAGAAATGTAAAACAAACCCCATGATGACACGTAGTCCTCACTTTGAAAGTCTCCAAACAATTAAGCTCTATTTCACTGCCAAGCCGGAGTCAATGTTTCAACGTAATGCGTCCGGTTTGTGGAATTTGAGAAAATACTGTCAATTTTGAGTATTCTCTTAATATTGAGTAAATGGGCAGTTAGGCATGTCAGAAACGAATGCAGGTCATTAGCATTTATATCAAAAAGATCTTATCAAAACACAATTTTTCCTAGCACGATTTTAAGTCAATTAGGCAAACTTGAAACTGTCGTCGGCCGCTCCTTGCTCTCCCACCCCCCGCGGGGGGGGGGGGGGGGCGAAGGTTGACCGGACAGAAAACATGTAAGTCTAAAATGTTTGAAAGTTAATATTAAAACAGAATGATGCCAAAAAAATAAAAATTAATATCAAAACAGGCAATTCTAAAATCTGTACAAATTATTGTACCCAGACTTTTTAACAATCTTTGGATATTAACAGCTAAATGTGTAGGGCAGAAAAGAAAGGAAGTCAGCAGTATTAAATTCAAGAGAATGAAATTAAAATATACTATTTCTGAACCAGATACCAGGTACAATTAGGCAAGCTTGAAACTGTCGTATGGCATTGTTGCAGGTATCCATATATCCCAATGATTTCATCTTGCAGGCACATATCCAGAAATTTATTGGGGACGACAGTAGATAAGATTATACAGTTGAAAAATATTATCTGTAGAAATTCTGAGCCCTCCTGGGGGGAGGGGGGCGGTGGCGGTGGTGGTTGTGAATTAAGATTTATTTTAAATATATATTCCAGGGTACTATGAGGCTAAAATTAACCGATAATGTTGAGAGGTGAAAGGAGCACAAATATATATATTTTTCGGATCTACTGTGAACAGCTGGACATGTTTCGGTAACATTAGGGACAGATCTACTTTTAAGACATAAAGTTCACAGATTGTGAACAAATGAACTCATTATCAGCGATTACCTTGGACATGGCCTTCAATATGGATAATGACAAATGTTACGATGATATACGCTATTATAAGTTTAATATATTATGCAGAAATACAATGTGCTTTATTAAGAAGTAAAGACACTATGATTTAGGGTATATAACACTCCTGCAAAGGCCTCAAGATTTCATGTGCTGTATATTCAATTAAATATACTTGAACCAACGCCTGACCAAACAGATATACATGCCTTAGGCCTCCGTGCCACAATTTATCCTAAAATAATAATAATAATGATAAGTGTTGTGCAGAAATGTTTAGGCGAGACTGGTAAACCGGGTAATATTATATGAATGAAGTTGGTCAACATGTGAACACGATATCTGATATGCATAAATGCACAGAGTCAGAGTAGTAATATTATTCTTCAACATCAACCGGGGATAAAAAAAAAATGATAATAAGTACCTATGGTGGCACAAAAGTGCCAACTAAAATATTTTTCTCTCTCCATAAAAATGCTAAGGCGAAAACAAGAAAATAAGAAAATAGAACAGCGAAAACAAGAAAACACGAAGGCGAAAATGCGAAAACACAACCGCGACAACACGACAGAAAATATGTCGTGTTTTCGCACTCGCATTTTCGTGTTTTCGTGTTAGCGTTTTCTCGTTTTCTTGTTTTCGCATTTTCTGCCTTGGGCGAAAACAAGAAAACACGAAGGCGAAAACACCAAAATATAAAACGCGAAGGCGAAAATGCGAAAACAAAACCGCGAAAACACGACAGAAATTATGTCGTGTTTTCGCACTCGCATTGTCGTGTTTTCGCATTAGCGTTTTCTTGTTTTCTTATTTTCAACATATATAAGGTGTTCTGTGTGTGTGTGTGTGTGTGTGTGTTTTCACCTTTTAATATTCTAGCATATGCTGGGATTGATGTTTGTTTATCATTAACAGGACACTGGTCTCAGTCGTCACCTCGTCATGATCATTCAGTACATTAATTCTGTTAGCTAACATATGGAAAGGTGTTAAACGAAAGCGAAACAAGCCAAAGCACGATATTGCGAAAATAAGAAAACAAGAAAACGCTAATGCGAAAACACGACAATGCGAGTGCGAAAACACGACATAATTTCTGTCGTGTTTTCGCGGTTTTGTTTTCGCATTTTCGCCTTCGCGTTTTATATTTTAGTGTTTTCGCCTTCGTGTTTTCTTGTTTTCGCCCAAGGCTGAAAATGCGAAAACAAGAAAACGAGAAAACGCTAACACGAAAACACGAAAATGCGAGTGCGAAAACACGACATATTTTCTGTCGTGCTGTCGCGGTTGCGTTTTCGCATTTTCGCCTTCGTGTTTTCTTGTTTTCGCATTTTCGCCTTCGTGTTTTCTTGTTTTCGCTGTTCTGTTTTCTTATTTTCTTGTTTTCGCCTTCGCATTTTTATGGAGAGAGAAAAATATTTTAGTTGGCACTTTTGTGCCACCATAAGTACCTGTGCAGACATACGTTTTGACGCTGTCCAATAAGCACGATATTCCATCTTCGGTCCAGTGGTTTACCAGGTATGATGTTGATGTCTAATATACATTTAGTTCTTATGCTTTAACCAAATTAGGTTTTTAAATTTTTACTCGCCCACATGGCTAGACAGGATTTCTGGTTGATTTTATCCATGTGGTAGATATGACCGTGCAGTGTTACCAACAAATCTAATGTCAGAAATGTGGACATCTTAATCAAGAAATACTTTTATTTATCTCCAGTATTAGCATACTACAAAGGGACACCGGCAGGATAAATTTGTCAAGCAATATGAATAAAGTTGTGTCTTTTATGTTTATGCAACCAATATCGTCAATATATCTGACATTACACGATAACTATTTCGCTAAATGAAAAATTGCTTTTAGTTTCTTCATGAATTCGTGCAGAAATTAATCATGCAACGGACGATGGACGGACCTATATAAATATCCCCAAACACAAAATATTACTATTTTGTATATACGTTATACAATGTTTGTGTAAGTTCATGAAGTGATACACTTTCCTTGCTTTTCCAAACTACATATTGGATTGTATTGTTGAGATTACAGGATGTTACTCGGATCTGTATTGTCAGAGTGTCACTGTAATTTAATTGTAAGTGCCCATGCTTATAGAATGATACTTTCATCCAATTTAAATTAATCAATCAGTTTTCCGGGGGTGCAATCCGGCGAAACATGCCATGTCATCACCGTGGGAAATGGTCAAGGTCATTTCAATACAATTACTATATGTCCCTTCGAAACGACTCTTGTGATGTGCAAAATAAAAAGCTCTGCTAAAATAGAACTTCAGTTATCATCCAGAAGCAAACATTTGCTTACACCGCCAACCCATATTGGAGCGTAGGCCAAGGTCAATCACAGCCCCTACTTTGTTCCATAAAAGACAGCTGTCATCCTGTACTACATCGAAGCCCTATATCCAAATGTCTTTTTCAGAAATTACTACGAAACAACATGTGTTTAGGCTGCCATGTCAAACTAGGAAAACGGGTCAAGGTCGCCCATACCCTACCCCCCGGGGACCCTCGCGAACAACCATCAATATGGCCATCCTTCTCAAACGTGTCCTTCAGTAATCATCCAGAAATTCAATTTCCTTAAGTTGCCCCATCAGATTGAAAAGTAAGTCAAGGTCACAGTAAACGACCCCAATTGATCTATCACAAAAGGTCATCGCCATATGCAATATAAAACACTCAGTTGTAAGAGTCCTTTAGTTATCATTGAGGAACCAACATATGCAACAAATGTTGGACGTCTGACAGACGTACATAATCTTACTGTGACGCAGCTTCCTTACAGGCCTTGCCCTGAAAATATATAACCTATGCACTGTAAGGTAGGTCTGCAAAATAAGCAAAGCAAATTTATCTATGATATTTTCCAATACTGACATCGTTTCATACCTTGTGGCACCGTGATGGATAACAGTTGTATCTGGCTTTTTGTGCTTTATATGCATGGCTGAGTGCACCCCTCGCTCCTAAAGTCCATTTAAGTAGCTCAGGTGTTCAGGGATTAGAGAAGGGACAGACTCTTACCAGTTCATATAATTCAGGGAATGCATTTTAGAGCTGCATTAAAAGAAAAAAAAAACGAAACAAAAAAACATCCAATGAAGAATGTTCAGACTTTACCGAGGTGGTCTATTATAATTGACACACACAATAACAGGCTATATGTATGTATGCATTTCTATCTATATGTATATAATAATATATATGTATGTACATACAGTGGTATTAACCTATTACAACCACCTAAGGGACTAATATGGTCTTAATAAGGGGGTGGTCTTTATGGAAATATGATTCAGTTAAGGATAAGCAAAAACCGGCATGTACATTGGTGGTCTTAATGCAGAAACGATCTCTATTGGAGGTGGTGGTAATTGGAAGATTCTACTGTAATATATATATATAGGCACTCCCATTTCTTGTCTGTCCAGTTCTTGTGTTGGATTATTCCTAAATAGCGGGATACAAGTGCCACGTATAATATTGCCCCAAAGGTTTATTTCGTTTGTTATAATAAAGAACGGAAAGATGAACTAGTTGGTTCAAAAATGAGCACATCATTTTCTTTTTAAACAGGCATTCTTGCCTCTTGCTAGAAAGCGCATTACTAAAGTTTTAGGTGCACAGTATCACAGATTGGGATTGATCTCTGGCAAACAAAAATTAAAAAAAAAGAGAAAACAAAAAAACAAAAAACAAAAAAAAAAACAAAACAAAACAAAACAAAACAAAAAAAAAAAATTAAAAAAAAAAAAACGGCCTCGCCGTTGACGTTGGGTATGAATGAATGAATGAATGACTTTATTACTGCACCATAAATACAATAAATGGTAATCTGTAACTCAATACACTATACCACAACAGTACAATACAACACAGTATATTACAACAGTCCCTGATATGTATGCCTTAGGGGCAGCTTCCCCCCCCCCCCAAAAAAACCCCCAGCTCAAAGTATTGTAGGTTTTAAATGACTTTAGAGTACTATAGTGTACCCCTGATTTTCACTGTTTCCGATATAAATTTTGTAAATTGCCATATAATTTCAATTTCGTCACATTTCATAAGTTTCATGAATTTGTTTTCGGACGATAAATGGTCAAAATCTACGATAAATTTACTCAGAGTATCATATAATCTATGTCTGGCTTCTCTAAACTTTTGGCAATTTACAACGTAACGAATTTCATCTTCGACTTCCAAACACGAATCACAAATTCTCTCATCAATGGGAACCTTAACTGGCCTTCTATGTCTGCCTTTTTCAATATTCAAATTATGTGCGCTTATTCGTAATCTGGTCAAGTTTTTCCTTTCGTTCAAATTCTTTAATACAATTATGTACTTTTCTATTTTGATGTAACTTTTCAAACTCCGTCCTAAAATATCCACTAATATCATCCCTACCAATACATTTTAGTGGAGAAATTGTATAGGCACCCCGTATTTCACACCCGTATAGAAAGATTGGAGCAATACGTTTATCAAAGAAATCAAGATGCAATCGAATATCTACAATGTCACTGAATAAAGTTCGCTTTAAGTATGTATGTAACGATGTGTGTGGGAGTTTATTTTAATATACCAGTGCTTTTATTACCTTTTTGGGAGGATGTGGTGGTCCTGAAATGTACCTTTTTATTTGGTTGATGGCTGCATAGCGCTTGTGACTAACACGCTTCATCAAGCTAGCGGGACACTCTTGGACATGCTGCTGGTGAGCTTGGCCATCTTCGCCACGGGAATTTGGCTCAACTGATCTGTGACCCGCCGTGCCATCGGTCCAGGGTGGCCGCAGGTTCGTCGACGGCCAAACACATCCAATAAATGTTCAATGGGGAACAGGTCAGGAGATCGGGCTGGCCGTGTGCAGGACCGAGAAGGATGTGGGCTGCAGGGTGGTAAGACCTAACATTGGCCACCGCCAGTCTCCTGTTGATTGTACGCCCTGATGCTGCAATGTTGCACTGGGCACCTGCTGTCAATGCCACCACCTGGGATTACCTCATGTACCTCTTTCATTGCGGGTTTCCATTTAAGAAAACTGTAAACAACACTTGATAATGTAAACACGGTCGATACCTCCTGCAGATGGAGATTGTATTTAAATTTCATAAAATGTTGTTGCATACCCGACATATATCATTTGAAGCTTTTCAGACCTATGTAATTTTTGTTTCGCTTTATGTCAGGTGTGAGAAAATATTATATATTTTTTTAATCCAAGAAGAGCAAAGACCCCCCCCCCCCTCCCCTCCAATCACCTTACCATAATAAAAATGTTATCTTTAGAAAGCCCGGTGAAAAAAAAAAAAACAAACAAACAAACAAAAACAAAAAAACAAAAACAAAAACTTACATACGAATATTTTGAGGACCGGTGGTGTGAAAGTGTACTGTTGAAGCTCTTTCAAACTCGAACATATGAATAGCCCAAAACCGGAATAGGACACATTCATATTTAACTGCGATCCTGCTCACTTCCTGTGTTGCGGGTGTAACAGACTTGTGCATCCACCATGATCAGGGCAGATTTGTATTATATACTACGTAAACATCCATAAATAACACCTTTTCAACCAAAAGAGAGCCCATTTCTAATCACTAGGCATCCTTCATGTTTCAAATATATGTTAATACATTTTCTTAAGATTATTCTGTGTTTGTGTTGTTCATTTTGTTGAGGAAGTACTTTTGACCGTGCTAAATGCATGGATCTGCCCGGATGCAGGTGGCTCCCTCTTTTGCTCAATAGGTGTTAGAGTAGGACCACATTTACATATGAATACATCCTATTCCAACAAATTTTCCGTGTGCGATTCTGTTCACAAACAAGCTGACCGGCCATTATTAGGGGCGATTTTTTCACTGTCTTGGTAGCTCGTGCTTGATCGCACCCCCCCCCCCCTTCGCAAAAAAAAAAAAAAAAAAAAACGCAATTTTTATCAACATAACGCTGTGGACAACATCGACCGCAGCAAAATTCAGGAGTGTTGTCTACAGCCGGTGCCAGACTCTTTGTTCTGTCGAATTTAGTGAGCAGTGGGGTACCAGATTGGCGTGGCAATATGGATTCACGTTTATCCCAGTGTTGCCAGTAGCCCCTTATAAACCCCGTGAGCAACCCAATATCAGGTACACTTTTTGCATCTTTTGGTCGTTTCTTATTTCCAGATCATCTTGTGCGTGTGTGACCGTTCAGGCATATTCTCAGACAATCTTTCCATGTGACCCTCACATTTTCTAGACAAACTAATATTTAAAGGAGGGCATGTTAAACTAATGTTTATTTGAATATTGTTTATTGGGGTGGGTGGGTGTGCAGGAGTGTAGATGACGCTTCTTTTTCCTCTTTTCTCTCTGCGTAGCTTGTTGTTGTTGTTTTAATTGTTGATTTTTTGTTTTATTTTCTTGATTGAAGAAAGCAAAGTGATGTCTCTTGTACTGAGGCAATAAAACTTAAATCAAGAAGGACAACCTATTGTAAGAGGGAATTGAGAGTTCTAATTATTATTATTGATGTTGCAAAGAAAAATAATATCAAATTTTTAAACTAGGAAATATTTGTACTAATCAATTTGAAATATCTTGATTACAAAATGGTTCTTGCAGTTTTGTTTGTTGACGGATTAACCTCTTTATGGACACACGAGAGAACTAATGGAGAGGTACAACAAATATCAGATCTATTTAATTCTGATATGTAAAGTTGGCTATAAAAGTTTATTATTAACTTCCTTGGGTGCTTTAATATCAACATCATAGTTTTGGCGTCTTTGTGGCTTTTGTGCCCGCCATATAAGCCACTCGACAAGAAAGTATCCAAACATGCCCAGGCATAAGGCAAAGGACAGGATGTATGTTTTGTACTTGGTACACAGGAAATGACTCCATCCATATCCCAAAATGCAACCGCAGCAGTCCCACAGGCGGTAACTTGCAAAAGCAGCCTCGGACTCGTCCTTGAAGGCCACTCCATACAACCCTGTAATATCAGAAATTTAACGGCTATAAAAGGGATGGAAACTTCGTAAATATTCGCTGTAGCCATTAGTACGATGTATATAAACAATAAAATACATATAATATAAACTTTTAGACTTTGCCCCCGGCAAGATTTTCGTGCAAAATAAATGATTGGCAACACCTTTATACACAATGCAGCAACAACTGTGAGTTTTGACTACTGTGTGCATTCTTGTCTATCAATTTCACCAAAATTAACACCAAGCAAAATAAACATGAACGGGCAAAAGGCCTCCACGCCTCTATGATGGGTTCGTCTGTACTTCAATTATTAAACCACTGACAGTATTTCAGTCCTCTATGAAGATCTACCTTTCATTCCAGTACCAGCAATGTTTCAGAAACAAAATTTTACCGAAAGAATGATCTAGGTCTACAACTTTCAGAGCGCAACGAGTAGCGTTGTTAACTGAGTCTAAACCCATTCCTGGTCAGCGTTCGTGTGAGTGAATACCTTTCCTTGGTGCGGGTTAGGCGCATTGTGCATAATGCCAAACCTGCGGCAATAAAAGCTATTGACCCAGGGTGGGTTATCGTGAATGGACTTATATATAAATCTCAGCAAAAAATGTTTTCTAGTGACGAGAAATGTAAGTAGACACGGTAAGGCAGATAGTTTTCATCCGGGCGCTTTTACGCGATTTGAATGGGAATGGGTTAAATTATATTTTTCTTTTTTGCAGTTTTAATTTGAATGTTCACTCAATGAACGCCTGAAATTGGCATGCAGGCATTCCTGGATCTGAAATACTTCCACGCAGCACGTTTTATCGTACATATGTGGTTTGCTGTACATGAAACACTTCAGACTTTGTTACCCAAACCTGCTCGCAGCACACATCCATATTACTTAAAGGTCATTGGAAAAGGGAATAAGTGCTGCACCTGGTAAATGACCCATAAGGCGTCCTGACATATGTATTGCTTGCTCAATAGGAGTGTGTGAGGTGGTGTTGGTGAGTTTGAAGGCTACTCAGCCGGTCACAATATGTCCATGCGTCTTCTCTTTTGTCAAAATAATCTCGCTATGCCTCACTTGAGTATCGTCAAGGGTTGCTTTTGTTGCACATAACAACAGTCAATCAGGAAAGCATTATCAAAGTTTCCGAACCTATGTCGGATATCTAAAGAAAAAAAGGGGGTGCGCTAAGTTAATGTTAATAAAACATCTTTATGATGCTGGCAAGACCGTTAGGCAAATATAATGCTGGCATGTTAAACTAAAATCTTCCCAGTACTATTACATGTAATTGGTCGTCTTCTGTCACGTTTTCAATGAAATGTCGGTTAAAGTAACATAAGTGTGGTAATAATTTCGGATGAAACTTATCACGGTAGCACGCACCAGATCACAGGGTTAAAAACCCACAGTTCTCAAGAACATTTCGAATTTTTCTTCACCGGCTCTGACGTTACCTTGACGTAAATCTATTTATGGAATAAGTATCCATAATATATCATTCACCTTATGATGCTCATCTCATTTTATCCGGACTCCGATGGAAATAAGTCTTTTAGGATTTCGGGGGGGGGGGGGTATCCTGGGCAAATTGTGTCAAATCATATTTGTGAATAGTTATTAATGTTCTCATGTAAAACCTGTGTCGTTTTCTTTGGGGGTATACTTCATTCACTTTAATCAATTTATTTTTAATAATAATAGTATTTTTATCGTGTTTAATTTTATCTTGTTTTTAAATATGTTTTGCGGTAATGAGTTTTCCAGATAAATCTGATATGATATCAACTAATGTAGGCTGAAGAGCGCACTTTGGAGCTTCTCGGAGCATTCATGGATAGACCTCGGTACGACAAAGAAGATGCAGCATGAAAAAGACGTCCAAAACTATCTTCCTTAAAGACAGTTTCTTAAAAGATTCCACCTTTCAAGACCATTCTTTAAGGATCTCAGGCCTCCACGCCCGGACGTACATTTCACGCCCAGGGCTGTATATGTCTTAAAGCCGGACGCGATTTTCATGCTTTGGGGCGTCAACGTTTAAAAGGCCGCACCGGCCTGTCCAATGGTTGGGTGGATCTCGCAGGAATACTACGGGTGTATGTTGAAGGGCCGTATGCCCCAGCATGCTCATGATATGTGCTTTATACGGTATGTACTTTGTACATGTTTTACACACGAAATAGATGAATCATGAATTTTAATAACATTGGCCGGGCTAGTAATTTACCGTTTAGCTCTCTTAAACTCTCTATGGCCCTTTCAGAATGAAAATTATCTTATTCTTAAACTGCCCTCATGTGCGCTTCATACGAAACATTACAGGTACGTTTAACGGGATCTTGTGGACGGACGGGTTAATCACTGCCCAGGAATATATTTCCTTAAAGGAAATCAGCAAACTTTAAAATGTTTGGATCCTTAAAGACGCTTGTTTATGATTTTTGACTCCTTAAAGGCAGCCTTTAGGTTTCTCAACCATTGATTTCAGGCTCGCCCGAAGATTTCATGCAGCAGAAGAGTACAGTCTTTACGTACTTTGCCGCAAGTGACTAAGCAACAGCAGTTTTGGGTGATCTAAAAGTCGAGATCCACCTCTTCAATATTTTTCAATATGATTTTCATGTCTAACAAAATGTAACTCATGGTAAGTTACCATTAATATTACCTGGATTGGGGGCCATGTGATATTTCTAAACTGCATATAAACAGTGTAAAGTGACATTAAGACATATGGATATTTTTGCGTTAGAAAATAAATCTAGATCATCTAAAATAATTATTGCACAAAAATTGTAACACGATGGTCAGGTAATGTGAACATAGATCGTCAGTCTCCGCATGTGTACATGCATCAATTGAATAATTTATTTATTGACACCCATTTACTGTTCTCTCACCTGTCGTTCCATATGTTCATGTTCTGTGCATAATCTATTTGCTATCACGATGTTTACTGGTTTGAATTTATCACTTATGTACACGAGGTGTTAATGAAGGCATTCTCTGTGACCATTTTTTCTGCTTATAATACGTGTAATCCAGACTCCGCTGCTTCTTTGGTAATAAATGAAGATGCATCAAAATGAGTAGAGTCGTCCTGTCATTAGGAAGATTTATATATATATATATATATATATATATATATATATATATATATATATATATATATATATATATATATATATATATATATATATATATATATATATATATATATATATATATATATATATATATATATATATATATATATATATATATACTGCTTTAAATAAGTCGAGTTCACCAAAAATAATACATCTTTTTTCCCTCCATGAAATGCTTCTTGCTGTAAATTTCAATGTCCAAACGTCAGGGATTCTAAGATGTATAAACCAAAGTGAGGGTATTTCTAGTTCCTGTAACCTTGAAAATAGGTCGGCATTATCCATAATTTTCTTTGGAATTTACATATTGACACCGCAACATTATTCATAATCCTGATTACATGAAAGTCATACGAGCCAATATTCTACATATGTCAACATTCTGTCTCGCACAGTTCTTTTGATTGGCACATACACATGTACACATCCCGACCCTGACAGTTTTTACGTCGCCTTACGTCACCGTCGATGGCGGTGAGGGGAGCAGTATGGACTCTTTCTGAACAAAATGCATGGAATACGCATGGAATATGTATGGAAAATTCAGGGTATGGAGGGAAAAGGCATGGGCTCAAAACTTTAATTTTTTAAAATTCATGAGGACTCGCTCCTTGCATGGAAAATGTATGACTTTAGCATATAAAGTACATAGGTCGTACTCATGCACTCTCCTCGTCAAACTTTTATGCTAGAATCATGCAGTTTGATGCATGCTCCTGACGATTTTATGCATGGAAGTTGCAAGGGTGGTAAATTATCTGTATTGTTAATAGAATATCTCAAAATGCAACACTGGACCATGTGAATTCCTGTCTTCATTTAAAGTGGGCCGTTATATATATACTGCTCAGCTGCCTTCAAGTAGTTATGCCTTATGGTGTTTACTTTTTTTCGCGGTAGCTAAGGCTATGTATACTTGTACGAGTGTTGAAGCTGACTTTTTAAACCTGAAAAAAAAATCATATTTTGCCAATTGATTACATAAACGTAGGTACAAGATATACAATGTATATGAATGGGTAAGGCAGCAGAATGATTAAGCTTTACCATTTAATTGTATATGCTGATTGAAACACTGCTCATTGTGACTATATTGATTGTATTTTGTTCTCCATACTGTTTTATATTCATCATGTTTTTCCCCAGTTTGCATTATGCCACAAATGTAACACGAATGGGAAAAGGTGCACTTGTCAGTGGTACAATTTATATTTGCCTTGCAGATTTTTATTTAGGTCAGTAGGACAATTTTTTCCTTATTCATATCCAAACCCATGCATTTTCCATGCTTAGTTCCTGTGCTTTTTGGCAAACTCTGATGTAACGGACCGGGACAACTATAGACCCATTGGTCAAGCTACAGTCGTTTCCAAAGTATTTGAAAACATTATGCTTAGTAGATGCAAACAATACCTGCATACATCATGTAATCAATTCGGGTTTAAGAAGGGACAGGACACTGATATATGTATATATGTGCTAAAAGAAGTAATACATTATTATAAATGACCTGAGACACCAGTGCTCGCATGTTTTCTTGACGCTAGAAAAGAATTCGACATTGTTAATCACCGGACCTTGTTAGAAATGTTGCTTGAGCGTGATGTTCCCACATATATTTTCAGACTCCTTATGACGTGGTTTCTGTCTCAGTCTTTCTGTGTAAGTTGGGGTGCAGCCAGATCAAATCATTTTAATGTGTTAATGGCATGTGCCAGGGTGGGATCATCTCCCCTGGCTTGTTTAATGTATATATAGACGAATTAAATTATGCACTGGCCAGAAGTGGAGTCGGTTGCAAAATTTGTGGCATTTTTGTCAAAATATCTTAGTTATGCAGATGACATGGTTATCCTGAGTCCATCGGTGAAGTGATTAGGAGTGCTCTTGGCAAAATGTGAATCTATTGCTGCCTCTCATGACATCATGCACAATATTAAGAAAACTGAATGCATAATGTTCTATTCTGGTATCCACATGGATATTCACCCCACCGTAAATTTGTGTGGCGATAATTTGAAGGTTGTGGTGACTTTACACATTTAGAACATGTACTTGTCTCCTCGCTTTTGGATGACCATGATATCGAACATCAGTATCGATCTATATATTGTAGAGCAAACATGATGCAACTTAAATCTTATACATATTCCAATGACGTTAAAATAATGCTTTTTAAATCATACTGCACTTCTCTGTATATAACACAGCTATGGGCCCAGCATACTACTAAGTCTCTGCGTAAGTTTACCGCCCTATACAAAAATGCCTTTCGTTGGCTTATAGGACTTTCTAAGCGTTGCTCTGCAAGGGGCATGGTTGTTTTGAATCGCGGCAGTCTTTTGGGGAGCTGAGAGGGAAGCTTCTTGTATTGTTTTTAATGGAGGTTTTTTAGAGTGACAATCTTTTTATTGAACAATTACTGTGCTCAGATGATTTATGGACTCTGCAACTCACCGACGCTGGCGTCAGCTTTTATATTAAGTGTGCTGACCTGTGATATCATTCGTGATCTTCATATGTGTTTTCATTTATATTTTAACTTACTCCTATAATACATGTGTATATTATGTAACCATATTTATGTATTTTATGTGATGTCTCGTAAGCACTTTTTTATTCTGAAACAAAACGTATCTTACCTTATCTTATCAGGCATTTTTAAAGCATTACGCATGTTATTTTTTTTTCATTTTTTTTTTCATTTTCGATGCATAGGTAGCCATGCATGCCAAACCCATATATACGCATGTATTCATGCTAAATGCATGCGTTTTGTATCATTTATACTTACCATGCAAGCAATATCAAGAAGCCCATGCATTTTCCACGAATTAATCCATGCATATGCATGGATCAAACCCATACCTTTTTCTTGCACTTTCAGGCGTTGTTTTCAGTAAGGGAAACTGTTTAATACAGATTTCTTGGGGTCGTAATATTGACTAATTTGTTTAAAAACAAGGTGCAGAGCACAAAGACTAGACACAACAAAGAAGCGCTATTTGGTATTAAACTACAACATCACGTTGCTAAATAATTAGAAAGGACAGATGTACCGTATTACCATTAATCTGGGCTTGCCAGATCCCTTCTGTAAATCCCCAGCAACACGCCATGATAAAGAATATGTAAAGACGACCAGGATCGGGAGTCCACAGCATCATCGTTATGTGATTTCCTATATCTACGCACCACGCTGGAATACCGATTAAAAACTATAAGAAAATAACTGAATGGATTTTTGCTACATAATACAGATCATGCTGTGGGAAACTTTGTTCATGGACATGATTATTACCAATCAACTGAAAAAATATGATTTTCGTTTATCAACTATAACAATGATTAATTTTGCAATATTATGAAAACAAAACAATCGACGACTTGAATATAACACTATTTTAAAAACTTTGTTACTCAAAATAGCCTTTGAGAAAGTTGTTACTCATAACCTTAATTCGTTCGAAATGTTACGATCCAAACTAAACATAAACAACTAAGGGAATTCACACTTTTTCCACCAATTATGATCTTACGCTAACTGATTATAACCTCGCTCTCAAAGTAAAATTCGCTATACATTGCCTAATCTGGACTTCCTCAAGTCTCACTGTACTGTGTTCCGCATTTTATTCAAAATCAAAATACAGGTAGGCCCCTACACCCAGCTTGGAACTTGTCTATAGCCAGGTAATGTTGACTCCACATGATTAGAGCCGAGCGGTCTGCACTGTGTGATAAGAAACATCTGTCACATCTCCATTTTCAATAGCACTCCAGGAGGGAGAATCTCCAGTTTGTATGAAGCTGCGGGTTGGAGTCTCTGCACCAGGGACTTGTGCAAGTCTATGCTTAACCCTACTTTCGTACATAACATCTAACTACTATCATTATGTCAGTTTAAAAATTCATCAAACCACTTACTTTTTCCATCCTTAAAAGAACTATAATTTTTTTTTTAAACCAGAGGGAAGTAATACAGTTTTTATACGCTTCAGGTTATCAGTTTCGAAAAAAAAGGTGTCTCCATAAATGTGGCAGAACTTCATTTTAATGCCATTAGCATAGCACTACTATACCGTTCAAGTAC
This sequence comes from Hermodice carunculata, assembly GCA_964020975.1. NCBI lineage: Eukaryota > Metazoa > Annelida > Polychaeta > Eunicida > Amphinomidae > Hermodice > Hermodice carunculata. Next base: position 71,527,160 of record OZ026621.1, read on the forward strand.
TACAACGTACCTATGCAGAATATGGGTACCCTTCCTGTATGTTTGACGAGGAAGCCACTGAAAACACAGGTGATACCACTGACAATAAAGGCCGGGAACAGCACTAGCCCAACCATGTGAAGGCCAAGTGAACAACCTACAAAAGACTGAAATAATCCAGTGAAGCAGAAGCAAATCAGGATTTAAGAGCAGTATGTGGTGAAAACCCTGTTAGCATTGGAAGACTCGTTGTTAATGCTCAACATTTCAACGCCAAAAAACTAATCAAAAACTGGGTTTGGCCTATTTGTGGCACGTGTTCGCCACGTCTGGAATGCCTTGCGGTGATTTTGTAAAATAACTAATGCGTTTTTCGTAACTATCCTGCCCCCCCCCCCGACCAATTTGATCTGATTTACATAACATATACACAGAGCGAAGTTTGGGCAAAAATTGAGAAGACGAGGATGATGCACGATCTGGATTTATGTTGAAAGAAAAGCTGAAAGGACACAAAAATAATGTACCTTTGTAAATTCTGCATTGTAGTATGATTGTTCAAGCCCACTGTATATGGTGAGAGGCAAAAGTAACAATTGCCTCCTGTGTTTTAGTTGAGCAAGCGTTGCTTTAAGTAATTTGACGGTTTGAGAACCAAGATCTTTCATCTCCACACGGTCCTGCAAGTCAGGCGGTAGCTTGTCCAAGAATATCAAGAGTACAAGAAATCCAGCGCAAGCCATCGCTAGATACACTCCTACCAAGGTCCATACCTATAATGACAAAAACCACAACTACACTGAAATGTAACTATATTGATCCTTTTTGTTTTTTTGCCATCAATTCTTGTTCGCTCGACACTTTGCTTTTGAGAGATGAAATAAAAGCATTTTTTCCCGTAACTATCTACTTTCAGACTCCATTTACATCATTTTAATTAAAACCAAAAAGCATGTTTTGGACAGATTTAATTTGTTAAGAAAATGAAGGTAGTGATATAAAAATAATTGAGATTAGAACATCGGAAGAAAGTTACCAAAATCGAGCAAGGCATTGCATTGTTAATCTTTCGAGTTCAATTCGCTCAAAAACGCGAAAATGTTGAAGAATGCTTCACTATTACTATTTTCCTTTACATTTCTTATGAAGAAAAATGCTGTTTGTTTTCTGAAATTTTTTGATAGTTTCCATAACGATGGCACATTTAACGTTTTAAGTGCGAAATTTTGTACGGAGTTCACCATTTTTCGCGGCGTGCATTGGGCACAATGAGTCCAATACGCGCCGAGAAAAGCTGTTGTCCCGGGACATTTTCTCCGAAACTAGAGGCATGCTGGTACTCGAATGAAAGGGGCTTTTCACGAGGAACACGACTCTGTGATCTTAATGATAAGAAAGACTTGTCTGACTAAAGTAGATTAACTTTAGACGTTATTGGCACGAAAAGAGTTAGGGCCGAAAACCTCTCCTTGGTGTGAGTTGTGTGCTATACCCGATCTTATTCTGATCAGCGAAAGGTCAATATTTTTAAGACTTGCTAGAGGCAACATGGCACTTTCTTTCCCCGCAATAATCAGCATATCATTTTGATAGTAATTTCAATCCCACATGTAAATATTTTTATTGGTGCAAATACCCCAGTGTGTCTGGCATTACTTCTACTATTACTAAAACTAAATGTAAATCATTTGTATCATAGCATGCCACTGGAACCCATTGTTTTTAAGCAACATAAGATGCATTAGTCTACAATGGTTTTACGCCAACGGAAAAAAGTTGACTTGGGGACTACATCGTTGCATGTTCTGCTATGCAAACCTCGTGTATATTTGTTAAATAAATCCCAGTAAAATATGTTGAGGGGGTTTAAGGGGGCCGCCAGTACGCTTGTACGTAAAAAAGTATTTTTCCCCAGTACAGCGTATATAACAAAAAAGAAAATAAAGTACAGAAATAATGTCGAGTAGGAAATACAGAAGATAAGAGGACTCCCAGTAGCGTGGTACGGAAAATAAAATGCCCCATTACGCTGTGACAGAAATACCCTTTACAACCTATATATTTTCAGCCTCTGATACATCCAAGCTCTGGGTATTTTGTATTGTTTTGGAAGGACAAGGGTGGCCTGCAGGGTGGCATTACCAGGCGTGACTCGGGCTTTGCGAGGTTGTCATTAGTCTGGCTGCACCAGGGACAGTCATTGGCGCCGCATGTGCATGAAACAGCCAAGTCACTGTTGTGGTCGGGGTCGAGGCCAAGATCAAAGGTGTGGTTGTATGTTGTGGAGTTACTGTGCATAAGCACAAGAACTGTTGTGTTCGCAGTGGAGGAAACTTGTTTCTGACTAAGCACTGTAAACGCCACGATGGCCCCGAGGACAGACGCTAAAATAAAATAAAATAAAATTAAATTAAAAAAAGCAGATATATTATACGTGCGTTTGCTTCTTTCAAGATTTTTCAAACGAGGTTAAGGCAAACCAGAATCAGAACAATAACCTGGATTGGTTTGTCCGTACAAGTTCACATTATCGTGAATTCTTTCTCACTTTGATCCACACTTTTTATTCTGGATACCAGCTGGAGATTTGTGCTGTGGGAGCACACATGTCTGATTTTTCTTTGCCCAAAACTTAGGGAGGTCTTACGTGAAAAGCTAAAATGCACTGATCAGTAATGTTGAAGCTAGTGGAACTGTGAAACCAGTAACACCAATCTGGCAGACGCTTCATATCTAATTCGAGCTAAAAAGAAACCGTGACGAAAAAGAATTGTGAATATCCCCCCCCCCCATATGTATTTGCCAGCATCTGTTAAGGAATCTTGTTTTTTGTTTTTTTTTTGTTTTGTTTTTGTTTTTCAAATCAGCATCGAAATCAGGTACGCCTTTTGTGTAAACATTATATCAGATTTATCGTATTTTATCAACACAGAAGAAAATAAGCTTATCAGAATACGAGAAAGAAAGTAAAGTTACATTTTCTGCCGTTACAGTCTCTGTAATGCGTTTGAAGTGTGATACATACTATCTGTGGTCATAGTAATTATTTCTTTATAAAATGGTAAATTTATGCCAGGTTGTTGTGATATATTTTAGCATCCTTAGGCCTGTTGTTCTCTACCAGATACGTTATCATGGTAGATGGTGATAAAATGCTCCAGCTTTAAGAACCAAATCCCTTGAGGGTTGCGATTGTAGGGGCAACAATCACAAATAAAAAAGGAGTTATTCATATTTAACTATCTTAACTACTGACCTGCTCTGGCCCTCTCAGTTGATAGGCAATATAACAATGCCTTCACTATAATAAAGGCACTTGTGCCTGTTGTGTTACTTTTTCATCTAAAAATAACACCCTTTATGCCTAACAAATGGAATTTTCTAAATATATTCGACATATTGAGTGTTTTAAAATTTAGTAATTGACTTTGCTTCATCATTTTGCTTCTTCCAGTTACTACATTTATCAGAGAAGCTCATTTAATCGTGCTTAATACCCGAATCTGCCCTCCCTCCTGTCAAGTTTCTTGCTAGGTGGCTGCACAGGGTCCCGTTTTATATGAATACCTCCTGTTAGAGTAACCATTGAGATTGTTCTGGAGATATTATTTATTTGCAACCGGATGAAATTTTATAACGATCAAGTACTGTGATATCCCTTCCTCCTAAAAAGGTCTTCTGAACATCGACTGAAACTCTCTCTCTCTCTCTCTCTCTCTCTCTCTCTCTCTCTCTCTTTCTCTCTCTCTCTCTCTTTCTCTCTCTCTCTCTCTGTCTCTCTCTCTCTGTCTGTCTCTGTCTCTGTCTCTCTCTCACTCACACACACGCACACGCACACGCACACGCACACGCACACAGACATCTTCGTTCATATTGTGAGGAAGCTGAAATGTGAAATTCCAGGGCCAATTTTGCATCAGTTCTTGAATTGGAATTCCAGCTATAAATATTGTCTCGTATCCAATAAAAATACATTTTCCTGAAAAGGCTCCGAGTGAGCTGCACCATATGAACAACAGTCTATATACAAAGTCATCACATTATACAATAGAAGACAAAGAGGTAACTTGATAAACATTAAGCACCTAAACAGGACATGGGATTTTAGCTTCCACCTTTTCCTCATTGCAGGGCCTTATCAAGATGTCAAAGTTATCTAAATTTGTGGGGCAATAAGTAGACTCATATTTCAGAGTAATGAGGACAGTGAGCAGGTGATGTTCCGTGGCTGCAAAGGTGCCTTGAGACATCAGCTAGATTACTGAACATTAACTGTAAAGATGGATGCAGACAATATTCACAAATAAGCAAAATAAAAAATCAAGTTGTAGCAGCAGTAAAAATGTTAAACTAATGTTCAATTTAAGTATCAAGTTGAACCAGGAAGATATTATTGGTAAAATAATTCGAATCGATATCATCTCAAAATTAAAACTACCAGACATAAAAGACCTACAAAACCCTATTAAAACATTAAAAATGTAAAACGTGTAGATATGAAATAGAGTTTCATTTTCAATGCGACCAATTCACAACACAACATTCTTGCTTTTCCATCATGTTCATATTAAATCTGTCTCCTCCGTGCAACCTAAAAAGTTATCGAGTTCATAGTGTTTGTTTACAGTTTTGGCATAATCATTTGCAGATGTCCTGTATATTGTCGGTAGACTTGCGTTGTATTTCTCTGACACAGCTGGATAAATTTCATTTCAGGCCAGCGGGCACCTCCTGACCTTTACCTAGAAAATCTTTTTGCGCAAGACTGCGCTTTTATTGGATGGCCTTTACGCTTTGTCTGATTATATTTGATATTTTCTGGTTATGACCTCAAGTAACTTTTTCCCCAAGGCTGCACTTTTGGGTCTGGCACTACCAATTCACTTCTGAGTCTAATGTTCCACAATTCTCATTCCGATATTTAAGAAATCGACTCATGATTTTGCTTAGTCACATAATTCAAATCTGAAAAAAATTAAGACGCTGATGAAAATATAATAATGTCTTCAACAGTTTCTGGTTTATTCAAATCACAGAAAACCGCAGGAATATCCCAGAACTATTATAGATATAGATGTGCTCGCAATTTCTTTCAAGACATTATTAACCATTGCACATAATGTATGTGATGAATTTTGTCCAAGAACTGTTCTCATGCCAATAAATGTTGAGCAGGAAAGGTGCATGCTCAGTCAATATAATGTATCTTTAAAGCTGTAATTGATAGAAATGCCATTCGAACAGCTGCACTTGTGTGACGTCACCTCTGACGTTATCGCATGGGCATCGAACAAGAAATCATATGCTTTGGGCTATTCATTTTTTAAAAAAATCTTTGAGGTGATCAAAATTATGATGTAAAATCCATTGCAACGTTCACCCCAACATAGTCACCCGGACAACCATCCTCTTTCATGCATGCGCACACACACTTATGATTATATATATATATATATATATATATATATATATATATATATATATATATATATATATATATATATATATATATATATATATATATATATATATATATATATATATCCATTTGTTTATTTTCTTCATTGTTGGTAGTGTTGCGCTGTTTATTATGCCTGGTTTGGATTCTTGTTTAGCCACACTCCTTTTCCATATACCCTGCTGTAGTAATTAGCTGCTCAATCATAGTAATGTTCAGTACTGTTAACACACGGGAATGGGCCATGTTAGCAGTCCAATTCAGCGACTTCAATGTTAGATGACTGCTGAGCAGCGGGAGTATCGTCATTTCAGCTATTCCCTAAATCTTAACAAACTGTCATGTGAGAAGATGCTTTTATACCCACACCAAGCCAGCTTTACACAAATGCCCGGTGATCGACCCCAATGATTACTAGACTATAACAACCTAGTGATGGATGCTACTAAATTTCCTGTGGACGGACGCCAAATGCTTAATTTATTTGTAAAACATTATGTAATAAAAGTGAGAACATGTGGTCCTTATTCTAGTTTAAAGTAGGTACAATAGTGTAACTAATAGGCACTTATCAATCACGTTTGCTTGGTGCACTCTGAGAGAGTCAAGTTTGCTTCGTACACACTGGAAGAGTGCCTGTTCACCCAGTTTCCTTGTCTATCCTGTCATGCTTCCGACTTGGACTCGTTCAGCCAATGATACGAGATCTGGTCATAACCACAAAGGTCATCCTGAACTGAGAAACTAAAGTTACTTCCCCGAGAGAGAATGGGCGAGAACTCTTAACTTTATTTGCCACGTGAGGTTTAACAATTAATATTATGAAAATACGCAGTGTAGATATTAATTTCCCGCCACCATGCACGGGTTTGTCGCCTGGCGATCACAGGGGACATGCGGGTTGCATCGCTGTCACAGACAGGCCATATGCTCATTTCTTGCAAAATTAGCATTGCTTGAGCATATTTTAGTTCAGAAATGCCAAACTGGTATTCTTCTTGTACTTCCCGGGCCATATATAAGAAAAATGTCCATATGCCTTTAATGAGCAGTCTGTATTTCCAAAATTTTAGTAATATCCCGCGTGTCTCCATAGGTACCGACCCGTATCTCGCCATATCTCGCCAAGCGAGACCAGGCAATCAGGTATGCAGTTGGGGAGGGAACTTAATATGCATGTCTCCTATTCGCATGTTTTTTTTGTTTTTTGTTTTTTGTTTTTTGTTACTAGTAAGGGGCTTGGATATATATTCTAACTGCACACTTATACTTTATATATACTACATAATTTTGAATATATTTTGCTAGAGTATGCTGAAAATAGTACTTGAAGGCAATATTCAGCTTGAAGAAATGGAAGAAATTGCTGATTAAAATAAGTTGCACCTGACGACAAGGCATAATGCCACCACGTGTTATAATGAATAATGAAGTAATAGGCGCTACCTGCACAAGAGCTGTGTCAACCAGACATAAAAGCCACTAAATATACCACATCCAAAGTAAACACTGATTAATGTTATATCATAACCCATGTGGAAAAGCCAACTTATTCCTCACCTCTCCTGTCATCCTAACAATATCGTCAGCAAATTATGTCACAATACAATGAAACCTACCGAAGCCGAACACTGTCGGGACCGAACAAAATGTTCAGTTCAGCTCTTTCAGTGCCACATTCTGAACTGAGTCAGCTTTCCTCGGCGCGTTAAGGAAAGCTGGTGACCTGGACCATAACATTCTGTTAGGTATGCTTGTACTTTTTTCATAAAAAACATAAATTTAGCGACCATATCATAATTCAGAGCGGTTCGTGTTAAGTAGTTCCACTTTATGCTTTGGCCGTGAAGGAGTTGAAGAGGTTCATACAGTATTCAGAGTGTTCAATTTTACGGGGCTGTGGGTCTAGGGTCGAGGTTTATCGTATACATATATTCAGTGCAACCCTGACAAACATGGCTATTAATTTAGAATGCAGAATAAAAAGTAAAAATTGAGACTGTAAGAGTCTCATTGTGGACAGGTATAAATGATGAAAATCTACTCTTTGTATGCGCATGACTAAAAATTATATACTGCTATTCACCAGGGGGCACTACTCACATGACTGATAAAAAGTGAAAAATATGCCAAAGAACCTGGCCATGATAGAATTTTCATCCGTGTCGCTGATGGCTGCGTACCTCCTCGCCATTTTTGCCACATAGGATGACTGTGCTGCCCATAGTGGTCCCCCGCACACACCCACTAGAACTGATGCTGGTGTCATAGTGCCCCATACGGGGTATCCATTTGCTGCCATCCACACTAAATATCCAATCATACATAGCGTAACTGTCCACTTCTGTCCCAATAAACTAATGACAAGGCGTGGAGTAAGGCTTGAAGACAGCAGCATGACACCGTAGATGACGCCTTGGTTAATAACGCCCATGCCTTCCTCATGGTGTAGCGTACTCTGCAGGCGAGCTAAACCGAAGAATGCCATGTAGACCAAAAGAAACCCGAGCCCAAGGATTAACACGTTTTTTGTTGCCCTTCGTTGTTCTTGTTTCCATGATTTATCCTTCCCTTCTGAAGATTTCATGTTTCTCAAAATTTAAAAAAAAAAAAAAAAAGAAGTTCTTTTCCGCTGGAATACTTGCGATTTGAAAGCCAGCACCGCCTTTGCCTTTCCTCTATAAGTAAAAAAATAAATATATGTACTGTATCACCCAATCACCAGTCACCCTGGTCAGAATATTTGTCCAGTATATCTACGTAATGTGGTTAACTTTTACGATGACACAAAACATATTTTGAATCACCTAGTCAAACAATATAGTTTACTCGCATGATCATGACGATAAGCTAGCGAATCGTGCAAACCCCAAACACGCTGCCTTTCAACTGTATATCTGTGACAGGAGAGCTCTGTGTATAGAGGATATAAAGGGAACATTCGATTCTGGCAGTGAAGTGAAGAAGCCGCCGTAGACAGAGCTGTATTAATCCAGTCATTTGATTAGTCATCTTTGTTAATCTTTTCAAAGAATATTTGTAAAAATCCAAGCATCACTACTGCAAGCAATCCGTATAGCGTAAAATTTCAGTGCACTCGCATGGTCTTGACCTGATGCCTAGCGCTGATATAACAAAACCAAATGCACTTGGTAAAAATGACCGCAGATATTCTGATCGAGCCGTGCGTTGAGTGTTTTTCTTCTATCCTTTGTGCAGAAGCGGCATGACCAGAGGATGGGAATGCACTTAAAATGGCCAATATCTACCAGGATTGTGGTCGCTGAAGGATCATAGTCTCAAACTGCGGTGTGCTTTGGCAGTTGGTGCTAAAATATTACTTTACACACGCGGGGGAAATATTTCGGTGGGGTTACTCGACTCGTACCGTGATAACATGTAATTAATAAAATACGTTTTTGGGGGAGGGGGTAACGCGTTTGCTGATCTTTACTTTGTCCAAACTTGTTCATGGTACAAATGATGCCAGAAATATAGCATTTTGTCACATCAATATGCAACAATTATTAAACATTCATTCAAAAGATGAAATCGATCATGAGAATATGTCGTCCGTTTTATTTTTTTTACCAGCAATCTCAAATGTCGGCTGCTTTTTTGTCCGTAATTTAATTTGTTTTTTAGTGTTGTTGTTTTTTTCTCTTTAATAATGTGGTTTCTTTGAATAAAAAAGAAAAAGGACACAGGTAAATTCAACAATTATCCGTTAAGGATGACGAAAATTATAGATATACGCAACACAAAAACAATATAAAAAGATTCTGTAAACATCAGCATTCACATAACTGACAGAAATGAGATAGTCCTATAATCCTTAGTATATCTCTGATAATATATATATATATATATATATACATACATATATATATATATATATATATATATATATATATATATATATATATATATATATATATATATATATATATATATATATATATATATATATATAGTTATGTCTTGAGTGATTTATGGGCAAAAAAAATAGCAAAGTCCACTTAATATGAGTTTATTGAGTTTTTCTGGATTTGCAGTGTACCTGGGCTACCTGGGGAAATTTTTTGTCTCTCTTTGAGTGAAGTTATCTGTGGGCCCTGGACTGGGGACGTACCAAATGCAATTTGCGCAATACCACTAGATATCCCAGAGTGCCACGTAAGTTTACCAAAAAAGAAATCAGAATGAAGTAAAAAAGCATACAGTACGTGGTTATGATGACCAGAAGCACATATATTAATCTTTCGGAAAATATTTTCGGAGATTGTTGATAGTATTTTCGGAAATAATAAATACTGATGGTAGCCCTATATTGCTCACGTTGCGGCGTCAAATCCCTCTCCCCATAAGAAGTGACTAGTTTTACCTTCGTAATATGACATATCAAATTAATTTCGTTAAATGTTCATTTCCTTACGCATGCGATGTCGGTTTATTTTAGTAAACAGTTTGTCGATGCTTTTATAGCATACCTGCACCACGCTGTCTTTGGGGCTTCCACACGGAGTCCAGATGCGTCACCAAAACTCCAATTTGTTGTTTATTATTTTTTTATGGATTTTATCTGTATTTATTTCATTTCATTTTGTTTTGTTTAATTCTATTTTAGTTTCCTTCACTTTATTTTATTTTGTTCAGGTAAGTTTTATTTTTATTTTTGTGTATGTCGACGATCAGGACACCAGGCTTTACTGCGCCTGAGTCCCTTTGGATCGAATATCTGGCCCATCCAGCTGCGGCTTGGGTAACATTTATGTGTTACACATAGGAAACAGGCCTGTGCTGTAGCTGGCTCTTTGGGAGTTAGATGGAAAGTAAGGCTGCTGAGGAAAGGATAATGCTTTCTCCAGGGTAGAGTTTTGCGGATCAGTGCTGGTTTGATTTCTCCATCTCGGAGGCGGTGCGAAAAAAAAAGTCAATTAATAAGCTTGCAGGTAATTAGAGTTTTGACACCAGCAGCGTAGGAATTACATATAAATATGTTAAAGTGGGCAAATGGTCATTAACGTTGAAGGAATGACAACTTATCATTTTGTAAGACAGGACGGAGTCAATTGTATCCATTGACATAGCGCGGTCAATCCAGGACAGTATTAGTCTCATTATTGTTGGGGCACACCATATCATAATTCCTTAGGGATGCTTGAAAACGCAGTATATATTGTGTGCGTATTTGTCCGTTGTCACTCGAGCTGGCAAAAAGCATAATGGTATTTTCAATGGCCGTAGCATATTACCTTTCCTGTCACGTTTATCAACTGTTATCAGTTAAATCGCTAAGTATTTCAATCTCGTGAAAAATCTACACAGATGACAGACAAGATAGCTAAATAATCTACTTTCCACTCAGGGTCAGTCTCATAGCAGACTTGAAAAGAAAAAAAAAACAGTAAAAGATAGTTTGGTACTCGTATTTACAATTGTGTCGTATATGCCATTCCCCAAGTAGTATTAATATGTATGGAAGCGGGACGGATACGGGCAATAGAGGAAAAAGAATTAGATCGTGACTTATCGGGTGCAAAAGCGATTTTGATCAGTGCCATTATAAAACTTTGGTAGAAATATCGTATCTTTTTTCTTTAAAATTTAGACATATGGACATTTTACAATGATTGAAGAGTACGCAAGAAGTACAGAAAAGCAATCATGTTCAGATACAAGTTGGGTGTCGTCCAATGGATACATTTAAAAAGCCTGTAATACAAATGCAAATTGACCTCTTTAACAAGGCTATTGAGCCCGGTGAAGGTCAAAGATCAAAATAAGAAAACGGCTCCATATCACTAGCCATTAAAGATATTTTTAAAATGTGCAAACATTCTTATTTTATGTTAAAAAAATCCTTCTCTCCCCATGATCATCATACTTAATCGTCAGAAAATTGTTGTAAAAAATGGATATTAAAAAAATTGTATTCATCCAGATATTTGGATACTGTTGTGCTTGTAATATCTAGAAGCTGGTTCTAGAAGCTGGTACAAGAATAATTTTAGACATTTTCTTCTTACTGAGTACGTCCACATTTAGCACGAATATTCACCTTTTTGTCAGGTAAAAAGACATGAACGGAAGACTTTTTTGTGACTTTGTTTACATTTGTAACATATACCCCATGCCATAAATACAACTTAGCAAATTCGGGCATCGGAAGGGATATTAGAGCTAATCCTATCCTTAAGATATGTTTGCATGTAAAACATCTTTTAAAGCGACCCATATTGGCGTGCATACTGCATTCATATATGAGTAATGTTCACAAATCCTTTTTGTATAACATTGCTTCAAATATATTAGGAGTGTTAAGCATCTGTGTATCATTGGCGTTTCAATAGTTAGCGTGCAGAAAGAACATGTACGACCAGGATACGGAAAGATCAAATTATTGTTTTCAAGATGATGAATGGCGAATCTCCAGAGTATTCTGAAAATCTTATTTTTGATCCGGTCAGTGAGAGAAACTAACATCATAACACTATGTGGGGTTCGAGCCTATTTCTTTCTTGATAACGAACCAATATATTAAGCTCTTCGTTTTGTCCCATCTGTCGTTCGCCTTTTTAGCCAGCTACCTGTCGATGTCTGTAATTAGCTTCTTTCTCCATCTGTGGAGTCCTGTCCTGCTCCCATTACTCGTGCATCTGTGGCCGTACCACTCTATTCTTCTTGTCTATGTGACGTTCATCTTAACATACATTTGTGCAAATGTTTTGTATCTGATCTTCTGGTCCACCTTTTTCATGTTCAAGAGGAATTCGGATAGAAACCAAACGTGTTGTCCAATCCATTCATTTCCAAAATAAAATGTTTTAACAAATTATGGTACAATATAGATTGTGCCGCTGGCCACCTAACTCTTTTTCATTTTGAATTATTGGTTGACAGGCACAATAAGCCTGGAGCTTTATTAGGCTCTTGCTTAACAGCGTGTTTAAATGACAATAAGAATTTCATTATTCTCAAATCAAAATTCTCGGCAATATTTTATCCCGTTGTGCACCATTGCTGTTGTCGCGAGAAAGAGAGAGAGAGAGAGAGAGAGAGAGAGAGAGAGAGAGAGAGAGAGAGAGAGAGAGAGAGACAGAGAGAGACAGAGAGAGACAGAGAGAGAGACAGACAGACAGACAGACAGACAGAGGCAGAGAAAGAGGCAGAGAGAGAGAGAGAGAGACAGAGACAGACAGACAGAGAGAGGCAGAGAGAGACAGAGAGAGAGAGACAGAGAGAGAGGCAGAGAGAGAGAGAGACAGAGACAGACAGACAGAGAGAGGCATAGAGAGAGAGAGAGAGAGAGACAGACAGACAGACAGACAGACAGAGAGAGGCAGAGAAAGAGGCAGAGAGAGAGAGAGAGACAGAGACAGACAGACAGAGAGAGGCAGAGAGAGACAGAGAGAGAGACAGAGAGAGAGGCAGAGAGAGACAGAGACAGAGACAGACAGACAGACAGAGAGAGAGAGAGAGAGAGAGAGAGAGAGAGAGAGAGAGAGAGAGAGAGAGAGAGAGAGAGAGAGAGAGAGAGAGAGAGAGAGAGAGAGAGAGAGAGCAAAACGTGTACCTGGTAGCCGAGATGACAAAATCTGGATTGGCATAGCCACTATGTCTATTATTGAATCAGGGTTGCTAAGTCAGTTGGGTTTGTGCTACCTGTTGGTAATTTGGTCAAATTACCGTGTGGAAATTTCATGTTGCGGGGTTGTCTCCATGGGGTCTCCTAGGTCGCCATTGTTTTTGATGAGCTCTTCTCCGACGAGCACTCACAACAAACCAAAAGGCAGCAGATCAGAGTGCCAAGGAGGCGAGTTATAGGGGCACCAGAAATAAATGACGTACAGTTGCCCTCCCCCCCTTTTTTCAAGACCTCTCTTACCAGATGCCAACTTCCTCTGAAGACCATGCAGCAAATGTGACATTTCAGTTTTTTCGCCGTCCTTCGAAACAGGCCATCTCTTTAAATAAGTAATTTTGAACTCAATTTGTTGTACTTTTTTGTACGTCCGGATCGATTTGTTTGCACTTAAAACCATCGAAAAAGATAGAAAGCATTTCTGACAAATGGGCATTGGAGCCGAAGATGACCTTGAGCTCGAGGTCCAACAATGAAAGAGCGGTCCGACAAACTTGATAATTCATCGAGACCTGGTCTACAAGGTGCATCAACGGGCCTAAGCCAATCATTCTGCTAAATTTTACAAATATTGTATGTAATGATACTCCTTTTGGGCAGGTCATACTGCCTATAGTGTAGACCATTAGAAGTGAAAACCCATAGGAGCTCCCAGTATGTCAAGAAGAACAAATTTACTTCATTAATTATTCCTCACAAAATACAGAGGGCATGATAAAATATCAAACAAGATATAGTGCAAAGTATTTAATACTTCACGGTCCACTGAGTTTAACGTGAAATAATTAAGCGACCTAAATGACGACCTTTGAAGGACATTCAAGGATGAATTTAAGAACCTCAGAAGAAAGTACATATGTTCTTTGTTACTCATGTTCAACCATACCCAACAGATAAAAGGACAATGAGTTTTGCGGAGTCAAAAATAGGTCAAAATCATTCACTTTTAACAGCCTTATGACGTTTTGTAAGATGCATAGTTGTATAAATCTAGTGAAATTGGTTTAAATATTGGCCAAGTATATCAATATATGCACCAGAGTATGCAATGTATATGACATTGGAAGCAGGTCAAAATATTTCAAGGTCATGTACTTTCAATCTGTATCTGAAGCCTACTATGAAGCTGGTGTAAATTTGTTTAACTTGGCTTGAATCGGCCAAGAGTTAGAACGGTAAAGCCATGTTTTGCACATCAACCACAAAAGTGGGTCAAGAAATGTGTGACGTCAACTACTTTCAATAGGCTTTTGAAGCCTCTAAAGGGTGAAAATTAGGCGAGTTACAGCCACATAAATATTTCATTTGGCCAAGTAACAGTGAAATTAATCCATTAGAGGTCACATTTAAATAACAAAGATGTGCATTGTTACAATTTGTAAAATTTGAGCCCGACGTGATTAACATAAGATGAAACATGGCCAAATTCTGACTAGATGAGCATTTCAGATGCACAAGGACAAGGTCAATTATTGGCAATGATCTTTGACATTCAAAGGTTACATGTAAATTATAAAGACATTCATTGTTACAACTCCTACCATCTAAGCCATCATGATTACACTGGAAAGAAAATCGGGCGAGTAACGCCTCATGAATGCTTGAGAAGGGCAAATGACCTTGACTTTTGCCCTTTGGAGGTCACCGGTAAATAACAAGGATGTGCAGTGTAGCAATTCCTACACTTCGAGCCCAACATGATGGAAATTAGATGGAAATTGTCCTCATTCTGAGTAGATGGATATTTCAGAGGACCAAATGACCTTGACCTTTGACCATCAGAGGTAACATGCCAGTGGCACCATTCATGTGAGGCAAATGAATATTATGTGAACAAAAAGTTTAGAAAGATTAATTATACGGCTTTATGTGCGAGGGTGCACATGAGCCACCGTTGTGCCTATGTCCAATTTGGACATTAAAACCACAACATCAATATGTTTGCAAACCTTCGAAAGCCAAAGATTCACTCTCCTGCTCTTTCAGGCTCCTTGACCACCCCAAGAGGCTTATGTAAGATCATATGCACAAAAAAAAAGGAGAAGGCAATTTGCTACGAAGTGGGGTTTTTTTTGTTTTTTTGTTTTTGTTTTGTTTTTGTTTTTTTTTGTTGTTGTTTATTTTATTTTATTTTATTTTTTGTTTTTTTTGTTTTTGTTTTTGTTTTTGTGCTTTAAGCGAATGTTAAAGGTGCTTAAAATTACTCCATTTTTCTCCAACTTGTAACGCAAAGGAGTAAAGAATTTACTTAAATTTTAACCCTTTCAGTCCCGGAGAGTTAGAGTGACCATGATGCTTCCTTGATCTTTATCATGTGATGTGCACTCGACAAAATGTTTTTAGTGGCAAATCTTTGTGCTTAGCCTAATAGAACCATAAGCGTGAGCTGTTTCGAAATGTTCATTATACTTTGAAGAAATTTAAAATGCAACCCTTTTTGTTTAATTATCGCCCTGCATGCAATTGCCGATGGCACACACATAAATGCTAAAATAAAATGCCTATCTATCTGTTTTACAGATTTTGAAGAAGCAATATTTAAAATCCCCATTTAGTATAATATGAAATGTTGTTACTTTCGTTTAATGCTCACAACATGTGTTCTGGTAATGGTCAATACACAAAGATTGAAGCTTCGAAAAATATTTACGGTTCTAAAAATATTGTAAGTTACGTATTATCAGGCAGAGGAAGTGGACGGGACGCATTGCCCTCCCCACATTAATTTCATTGTGATTCCTCTAGCCTGGTATGGTAAAAGTACCTGGTGACCTTGCGGACAACGAACCCGTCAGTAGTGGCTCAGATATCAACAAGATCGACTGTGTTTTTTAATTAAGGACAGTACAATGCTTCTGTCTATGCCCAATGCACGCGGGGTACACCAGGTTTGAAAACAAGACTATGAAAATAAAAAATCCATGGAGGACAAGACAATGCTTTGTCAATGCCCAATGTACTCGGGGTGCATGAAGTTTGGAAACAAAGCCATGAAGAAAAATCTGGAAAGATGCATGGCTGTGGAGTCAAACACAAACAGAAGTATTTCCATTTATACCAGCCTGCTTAAAAAAAGCAGGCTAATATAAATTGTATCAATTAGGGAGCTTATGCAGTGCCCCTGAAAAAGCTTTCTATGACAGATGTATGACTACAAAATCCATTACTTGTTTATGTGTAGCACCAAGATACGTAATGCAATTATCACCCAGCGTTTGATAACTCGAAGGAAGAAGTCGTAAAGCCCCTTTAAAAACCAAAAAACAAAAAAAACAAAAACAAAAAAAAAAACCCGACCGATAATCCAATGTCAAATATGTCAACGTTTTGGACTAATTTCAACAGAAAAGAATATTACCTATGCAGAAATTGCAGATGACACCTGTCAAGGTTTGCTTATACGTTTCTGTTAAATCTTCAGTCCGGGTGAGCCTGTGTTTCTGCTGGTGAATAATACTCCACCAACTTAATGTGTTTGACTGGCAGCAAATTTTCATTTCATAACTTCTGTTTAGCACTATCGACATTAGAGCTATCCTTTTATTGTTCAATTTATGTAATCTACTGTATTTTTGGTAAATCGCTGGTAGTTGATAACACTGATACCGTACTACTAGCTTCCTGATGGACATAATTTAAATAATTGACCCTGCCCACATGCTGAACATTCCTTTCTTTCTACATTATCAATGGGTATTAATTTTTCTCGCATGCCTGAAGGTTACCCTGCATGGGTTATCCTACATGGGTATGAAGGATAATGTTTTCAATTTAATCTTTCATTTGATTTGTCACCCATTGGTTTTTAATGGTAGACAAACCAATAAGAGGCCACGGTGCATTGAATAAAATACCGACTCCTCCCACTTTCAAAATGGCACCGTTTTCAAACTTATTTATCCGATAGAACTTCTATTTGGTGTGTATTTGCCCTTTTTTAGACACAGAGGAAAGAAAATCCAGTATGGATGGCCCATGGGGGATAACGTCGGGATCACTCATTGTTACATTTTCATGCTAGAGCTCGGCACTGCCTTGCAAAAACATGAAAATCCAACAACTCGTGATCCCGATGTTATCTTCAATGGGCTACCCATACCAGATTCTCTATTTTTCAGTACAGAGTAACTGTTAGTACCTTTCACTACAAGTTTACGTTCTTGCAGGCTTCACTCCAATCAGATTACATTGTTGACTGTCCCACAACTTATTACCTTTATTTACTTGCACCTTCGCTGGCACACATTATACTTAAAGGGTTTCTCTGCCTGTAACACATCCTTTCTCTTCAGCATATGTTTTTTCCATCTTGCTATAGATATTCACCCAAATCGCAGTCTTCTAACTACCTGGTCTGGAAATCAGCTTAGATTCTGTCATTGTAACATTTGTAGCATAAGAAGTGGCGGTAAATTTGATGAAATGCACTTTTAGTGCAGTCTAAAAATCTTGACACAATCATTCTTGCTGAAACCTGGCTTGATGATAGTCACCCCAGCCAGCTTCTGCTCATTGATAACTTCCCGCCCCCCCCCCCTTTCCGGAGATATCTCCTTGCAGGCAGAGGTGGTAGAGTTATGCCTTACGTAAGTTCATCTCTTCTGTGTCTGAGACGTTTCGATCTAGAAAGGGACGACAGCAAATGTGTCTGGAAAGAGTCATCCAAATTGCGTCACAAATATCAATTGGGAATTACAATGGCCATCCTGGCCAGCCTGCTGTAGTAAGGGAAATCTGTCTTCCCTCTTTGACATCTGTTGTTGCCTCAGCTATTGAATCTAATCCATTTATTCTAGGTGGCTCCTTCCTTTTCTCTCTCCCGCGACAAAATACGTTCTTGAAAAAGCCAGTAAAGAACTTTAAAAAGGCCAACTTTTCAGACAGTAATGGTGCTCTCTACTCTGCCCCGTGGGACACTGGTCCTGAAGTATTTGATATTGTTGATGGTGTTGTGTTATTCTGTCGTAATATGTTTATGTTATCCACTGCCAAGGAATTTATCCCTTTAATGGATGACACCATCCGGCCTAAGGGCAAAACAATGGATAAACTCGGAAATTAGAAATTCACCTGGCTCAGAAATCGTGCATAAAAGCGTTTTAAGAAGATATCCGTCAGCCAAAGTCCTCATACCTATGATGCTTATACCAAATACAACAGGTTTTATCAGCTGTCTAAAAGTGTCGCAACGGAATTGTCAACTGAACCTGGCAGTTTGTTTCATCATTTTGGTGCAGACTGTGCTTTCAACTTGACAGAAAAGATATTAACCCAAAGCAGTGGTAGAGGCTCTTTAAATCCGTTCCAGGATGCAAAGTTCACGAATATGCAACGTTCATGAAGACATTCCACCTCTCGTGGAAGGTTACAAAAT
Organism: Hermodice carunculata; assembly: GCA_964020975.1. NCBI lineage: Eukaryota > Metazoa > Annelida > Polychaeta > Eunicida > Amphinomidae > Hermodice > Hermodice carunculata. Next base: position 71,545,616 of record OZ026621.1, read on the forward strand.
TGTGTATTGCAACAGCAAAAATTGTGGAATATGTAACGCATACTTTGTAAATCAGTACAGAACTGCTCCCAACGTCGGCTCTTATCCTCGGCTGTACATACTTTTTTAAAAGACAAAAATCCTTCTGGTATCACGTTTGATGAGAACGGTGGCAGGAAAGTCTTATTTAACTTTGGCTTAAAGCTCCGCGCCTGGTCCCGACAATATTGGGGATATTCTACTTCAAAGTACTGCCGAGTCTATCTGCTTTGATCAGGCTTTATTTTTCAATATTTAGACCTATTCTTGAATATGCTTGTGTTATTTTTGTTAGCTGTGTTGCAGGCTTTTCAGATTTGTTGGAATATATACACTTCGAGGCAGCCAGGTAGGTATTGGACCTATCATTCGACCTCCTAAAGGCCCACACCGTAGGTGGAGACCTACATCATTCCAGATTGATAAGCATCATCCAATGCAACGATTCACCAACTCTTTCCTCCCAGACACAATCAAGCTTTGGCATAATCGCTTCTCTGATATTAGAGACTCAATTTACCCTCCAAATTTTCAAGTCCAAGCGTACAGCAACTCTGGTAGCCGTGGACCATGTCCCTGCTTTCTTTTACCGTGGCCACCTCTTTTCGAGTATCTGTCACACCCAGCTTTGTCTGGGTTTCTAAAGGCTAAATTTGACCTTTTATAAAAGAAATGTTACAGTTTATCTTGCTTCTGTCCTTTCCCTACCGAAGACATTACTCATTTTTCTTCCTCTACTGCCCTGTATATTCTCCCATAAGGACGAAACTGTTCAACAGCACTATAGCTCTCATATCTCCAGGTGTTCGTCCTGCCAGTAACTTATTGATCCATAAAGACTGCTTCAAATTTTCCTGTGTGGTAGCAAGGAACTAACGGATGGGATGGAGACTTGCCATCAATTGCGAATAATAGTTTGCTTAACCTATAACATAGAGCTTGATCCCTTGCTTTAAAATCACATCACACCACTGCAAAAATGATATTTTAAACCATGTAGATTGAAGCTCTATTTTAAATGATCATGATAACAAAACAAACATCCAGGCAACCTTCCAGCATTGACATTCAGATCAAATTAGAATTGTACGGACACAATACAAGGGAAACTTACAATGTGTTTATCAATAGATATAACATGATTTTATTCGATACAATGGAAGGGGCGTCCCTTCAGATTGAAGTGAAGCATATTCATAGGCATCATAATTTCACTAATTGCGTGAGGAAAATATCTAAAGACAATTACCGAGAAATGTGTTTATTCATGCATAGTTTAAATTCTGACACCATTAGGGTAATTTCTATGATTGCTTCAAATCATCAGTGAAATAAGCAAGTGCACATACCAATTGTTGCCTAATTTAGAAATTGTTATATGTTATTAAAGGGAATGCTGCTAACACCAGCAGACTAATTGTATGATAATTTTATGCATAAGACAGGCCAATATACATAATCTCGTATCAGCTTAAGAAGCAGGTAACACCTCAACCAATGGTACACTGGCCCGCAGGCCTGGCTCATAGAGTTCAAAGAAAAGCTAATTATCACATGACTATTGTAGATTGACATCAAAGCTAAAGAGCCCACCCAGGAAGTAAAAAATGGCCCATTTTTTCTGCCCAGTTCCTTCTACCTTTAAGTAAAATCATAGTTTTATCTGGGTAGCTCTTATGATAGCGAGAAAATAATTGTCTAATTGACAGTCTCCGGATGATCAAATTTGATGCCACTGAATTATGAAATATTATATATTTGATTGGTTGAATAAATTTATCCTGAGTCGTGATATAATAAACAATATTCCTTAACTGCATAAGAAATAACACTTGGAGGACTGAAAGGTCAGTAAGATGAAAAACCACATCTTTGCACAATGCGTGGAAAAAATGTAATGCGAAGCGCTCAGGGACGCGCATGACAACTGATTTAGATGGCAAGTCACTTCAGTGTAAAGTTAAATGATGGCATTGGTTTCTCGGTGTATATAAGTGGTCACTGGTACCGTTGCAGACTGTGTCATTAGAATATTTCAACAATATGAGCCATCTAAAGACAAATATGGTAACTCACCAAGACAATGAGTTTTGCCAATGAACCGTGTATGAGATATTACATCAACAGTTTCTCTGGTCTGAAGTTTACTTGAGAATTGCCAAAATTAATTGAAATGTGTTAACTCATTGTATTCAACGTATAAGACATTTTGCAGAGATGTCGTATTGCTTTACGCCATGCAGAATAACAAAATCCCTTCATTTTTACCTGAGAAGTTCCATAGTTGACAGCCATAATGTGACACACAGTATGTCTTATATAGACTTTATCTTGTAGCAGCTGATATATTTGCTTGAACTGATACGAGACATAACAATGTTAACTTTCGTGTTAAATTCACGTATATGATCACGCATGTTGGTTTCATTTACTTGAAGACCTAAATTAGTGCCCAGGTGGTTGTTATAATTAACTTGCTGTATCACTTCCTTTCGAAGACAAATTTTAACCTCATAATTATTTAATTGCTGACTGAAACTAATAATTTTTTCTACTTTGTGGACTTGAATCAGACTTCATCTTCTCCAAAAAAGGACACACAGACATTTCGTAATTTGGGCATGGATGCTACATTTGGAGCTAGAAGGACTATATCGTCCGCATATCCAGCAGCTCCTGCAAATGTATCGCCAATATGGCATCCGAACCCTGGAGGTTGAAGCTCAACAATTAGTTCATAGATATACACTCCACAAAGGACTCGAGACCACACCCCACCTGGCTTCACCCCGTTCGACTGGCTCTGACTTTGTGTCATTCCATGCTACTTCTCCAATTTAGTTTACATGCATATTTAGTAACAAGCGAAATAACAAGGGACACAGACCTGTTTTAATAACTCATGTGAAAAGTGTTCCATGTTGGATTCTGTAGAGTGCTCTTGTCACAACTAGAAGTACTAAATTAACAACCGACCCTCACCTGAAATTTCTTTTCCAGAAACTTTCAGGATCTGCGTATGAAACAATTCTTTCCAACTCATTTAAAACTAAATGTGAATGTTATAAACTATTTTGACTTTTGGATTGGCAAAATCAAAAGGTAGGGAGAACATACCTGTCTCACACGTCAAATAAAATCTACGATCGCCGGAAAATTTGGGGGGAAAAAAATCAGTAAAAATAATCATAAAGGAATTTTATTGGTTCTAAAGTTTGACGTCACAAAAGATTTCACGGTGATCGGCAGGTACAGTAGGACTCGAATTTAACGACAAAATATACTTGGATCACTGGTGAAACTGATACTTTGTGTCATCTTCACTCCTGCACTTAATATGAGGTTGACAATGTCCGAATACCCGGACGTGCATTGACAACCTCACATGAACCGGGACTTGTGCCAAGAGAATTCCGCAGGTCACACAACCGCGTGGACCGTAATATATTCTTCCTACCCTAACTATTCTCTGCACTACGTAATTGAGCAAGGCCACTATTTGTGAATAGCTGAGTTGATCTGTCCAGTCTACATGGTCCATACAAATCTTCTTAGTTTTATGATATTCTAATTGTAAAATGCAGCATGTTATGGTCCTGATATTGCTCAGAGTCATGTGCCAAACAGGCAGAGGTAGAGGCTAATGCGAAAAACCCGTTGACCATAATAAGCTGTGTCTTGTAGCATAGATCGTATCAAATGAACATGTGTTGCGTTAAGAGAAAAAATCGCTCAGCCCCAACTCAGCGAAACTGAGAAATAATATAAAAGGATAATCGGAAAATGGTTTAGACGTTGAAGAAACAGATTCATGTGATAACTGTGTGAACTGGAGAAGAAATAGATTGCGCAGAAATATAGTGACTTGGAGCAGCGCACTGTCTGGAAATCCCTACAAATCACAGGAAGAAATGATGGACATCCGCTTAGAACAAGGAAAAACACACCAATCACAACAAGCTGGACCAAGAATACCACGTGGACGTCGGCCCATTATGGTGAACTTCTAACGACAGGTCACAAATTGGCAAAAACTTCTTCAATTTTACGCAATGTACACCCCATTCCTAAAAAAAAAAAAAAAAACAAAAAAAAAAAAAACAAAAAACAAAAAAACAAAAACAAAAAAAACAAAAAAAAAACAAACAAAAACAAAAAAGCGAAAAAAAAAATAAAATAAAACAAAAACACAAAAACAAAAACAAAAAAAAGCAAAAAAAAACAAAAAAAAAAAACAAAAAACAAACAAACAAACAAACAAACAAACAAAAACCCAAACAAAAAAAAACCAAACAAACAAACAAAAAACAAACAAACAAACAAACAAACAAAAAAACAAAAAACCGTCAATGACGAACTGACGCTGTGCTCAACTGCTCTCCAAGGTTGCAACCATGATATGTGCCTACCAAGCAAACAACGCCTGGTCATACAAAGGCTGCATTTCTATGACGCGCAAGCAGAACAAAATTGTTCCTATCACACATGACAGGGTATTAGATGAATTCAACTGTTGATAATATTTTTTTAATCAGCTGTTCTATCTGCTAACCATCCTTAAGACCAAATGGAATTGATTCTGACAGCAGCACATTCATACTTAACTCCATTGCCTCGCAGAGTGCAATTCTTATACTCCTCGGACAATACCTAACGGGGGAGGGGGCCACATCAAGCATGTTTACTCCTTTTTTTAGCATTGAGTACTTGGTACAGACTTAGAATAGATATACCTACCTTAATATCTAACTGTATATTAATCCAGTACTTTGTCACATTCTCTCATTTTCTTGAAAACCACAGACAATAACCTTGGTCATTAATAACGTATGATCACTTTTGCCTATTGCTATGATAGAATTACAGCCAGGCATCAGTTGTTGGTTATATTTGCGTCTGAAAGAGGTCGACGTCGAAAAAGTACCCAAAGCAAGCCTGTGTGAGTTCATGGCTGCAGACATAATTGCGTAAGACTTGGCAGGTAACACAGCACACGACACATGCCCCCTTCGGCTTATTTGGGTATAAATGTGGCACGCACGGAAGGCTAATGAGCTGAATGTACCAAATGTAAACTCCCCCGCCTTGACCACACCACGTTTGTCATATTTTATGAGAAATTTGTTAATGGCTTGATGCCTCCGTGCAGGATGCCTCCTTATAGAGTGTATTATACTTTTTCTGTAATCTAGTGGGAACGCCACACAGCATCTTTTCCAGTAATATGAGTAAGTGTTTTCTTTGTGGCTGTCATGTTTCTGTTATATTTCCATCCTTAGCAAAAATTAGAGTTTTCCTTGTGCTTGTCATGTTTCTTGTAATATTTCCATCCTTAGCAAACTTCACCTCAATAATCAGTATTTCCTGGAGGAAGTGAATGAATGTAATACGTCATGATGTGGGTATAATTCAGTATGGACAGTAATTACCCGTCACAATCAGAATTTCTCCGTGTCTTGTCGCTGAAGCGGCCAAAGTCTACCGCCGTCCACGCCAGTAAACTGCTTTCCTCTATTTTCAGTGCATTAGATTACGTGCATATATGATTTGTCCAATCGGTAACCCCTCTGCGATCTCACTAGGCTGCTTTTATTCAGTAACGCTCGTGTGTTGTCTGGTAGCCAGGGTATTCATTCGCTCGGCCTTCAATAATCTGTTCCAGGATATGTAATCAGAGCAATCTTGATATTTATCCGCACAGCTCAGTGTAAGTAGCACGGACAAACTAGGATATATGCGTTCCTTCAGTACAGCAAGAAAACAGGAGGTAATTTTGAGAGTATCTGTTTTTGATTAAAAAAAATCGATGCGATCTGTATTTTATTACCTCATAATCAACTGTCATAATGTCTCAGTTATTATAATACTGTGTGTCTATATTATTTTGTAATTATATATTTTTACAATGCTACCAATACTAAGCATACATACAGAAGAACATTATATAAAGCACATAAACAAACAAGCAAACAAACATACATATATCCATACATGCATGCACACATACATACATAAATATATGTACATACATATATCATACATATATACATGATATATATTTATTTATATATATATATATATATATATATATATATATATATATATATATATATATATATATATATATATATATATATATATATATATATTTATTTATCTATACGTACATATAGGTACATATCATGTCCAGCTGTGCGGCATATTTACTTTTGGTCCCCTTGATGGTATAAGCGTGTTACTTGGTTCCTCACAATTCTGAGGTACTCCATGCCTTATCTCTGGTAATTCGATTACTACTATAAGTGCATGACAATGATAACATTCTTACAACATGATCATCACTTGCGGTCATTGTAAACGCATTAAGCATTAAATGTAAATCTATAAGTTTTTGTTACGCCATTTACCATGTGATTATCTACGTGTATCTTTAGTTATGTAATGCAGTTTTCGTTTGATATCGATTGATGTTTTAGTCAGACCTTTATGCATTAGGGTAACACGTTGTGGGTTTTGTCGAAGTTGACTCCTTTAAACGGGAGAAGACCTACTTGACTCAAGCTGATACATATGTGATATGTGGCAGAATATAGTTTTGTAACAATAGAGACACCACGATATTAGGAACATCCCCTTTTCAATCAAAATTACCCCAGTGTGCTTGGATTAAAAAGACGAAAATCACGGGAAATCACAATTTAATCCTGGTTTAAAAGTTTTAAACCAAAGCAATCGTGAAATTATATTGAAATAATGTCTTTCCTGGAAAGTTTTAACACTTAGCGTTGTTTGATACCAGCACCATCAAGTGGCCTCTCATGAAATAAGATTTAGATATTTGTGCAAACTACCTCGTATCTAGATTTGCATTGCGCAGAATACTTTATTTTCTCTAGATAGCATGCGTGGATGTAATTTGTAGGCGTACGAGTAACAGCCCACGTTGTACCTCTGTACTGAAACAACTATGTACTGTGTAATAATGTCTCTTCTGTAATATATATTAAAAAGGGATTATTAAAATGTTATTGCAGTTGTTTTCAACATCAAAATCATTACAAATAAGATGTTACAGTGCCCTGTCACGTTTTTCATGAACGTTCCCTTTCCACTGTTATGACTTTCCACCAAGCTGCATTGTAATTTGTACAGGCAGTACGTTTTAAACAGAATATATCATCTCGGATATGCATGTTCAAATTTCGGCATCCACTCCACTCCAAATGGAAGCATTTGCACTGACAATTGTTTTCTTAAGCAGCATGCAAGAAGTAAATTTTACCGATGCTTGAAAAAAGTCGACGTTTGCACACACACAAATATATATATATATATATATATATATATATATATATATATATATATATATATATATATATATATATATATATTTGTGTGTGTGTGTGCAAACGTCGATTTTTTTCAAGCGATTTTTTGTATTTGTGTCTTTATGTCCGGAACCACTTTCTAGTAGTCATTACCCTATTCCACAGTCCGAACTCTTTACGCTACATAAGCTAACCTGTCACTGTCTAATCTATTTGCACATAGAAGCACTATTGTCCATATTGCGCACATTCTTCTGTATGACATGGACACAGGATGTATTAGCCCAAATAAATTAAAGGGTTTTTAGTGGGTAACTGCTCAGAACATGTTTCGGAGACTGTACCTGTACATGTCTCTCTGAGTAGCGGCTCCTTGTCTAAGCTAAATATTCAGCAAAGATAACCCAAATAATAATGAAAAAGTATATGAACGTGTCAACACATTAGCTAAATAACTGAAGATTTGCTTATAAATAGAGAGGTTCAATATGAATGAATTATACCTGTCAAACCCAACATGATTACTAAATGTGTATAATACAAGTTCAGATAAGAGTAATTTGACTTACCCCTGAACAAGTATGTACCCTTTCTGGTAGGTTACCTTGCCTTAGTTAAACCACCAGCCAGTATATAACTGAAGTAGAAAAACAAACTGGGGTATTATTTACTGTCCCAGTGATTATGAAATAAACAGTTACAGCTAAACTACCTGTACAAACCGAGAGATATCCTAACAACTACTGCAACAATGGACATCCTGCACCAGAAATGTAAAGCAAACCCCATGATGACACCTCTCACTGAAAATCTCCAAATAATAAAGCTCTATTTCACTAACAACCCTGAGTTAATGTATCAACATAATGCGTCAGGCTTGTCACATATGAGTAAATACTGAAAAATGTGGGTAATTTTTGACATTGAGTGAATGTGTACTTAGGCATGTCAGAAAAGAATGAAAGTCATTAGCATTAGTCAAGAACATGTTATCAACATGTAATATTTCTTAACCAGATTAAGTACCATTCGGCAAACCTGTAACTGCCGTTTTTGCAAGAAATTTCAAAAGACAAAGGCGAAAAGAGAAAAACCAGTGGAGCAGAGGAAGAGGGGACTTTTAGGTCAATATCCCAGAAGGTGGCAGATATGCTTCCAACAAATGACTAGCTTGGAGAACCCAAATGATGACGATGCTTAATACAATGGAAGGAATCGGCAGAAAGAGGTTTATACACACACACACACACACACATATATATATATATATAAATATATATGTTTATATATATATATATATATATATATATATATATATATATATATATATATATATATATATATATATATATATATATATATATATATATATATATATATATATATATATATATATATATATATACTTCCCACATTATAACCAGGTTGCTCCTTTTTTATCCACATCTGAATATTGATGTTTTTAATTTCATTCATTTTGTAACAAAATTCCTTTGAAATAATTTAGGTCACATGCACTAGTTGACTCATCAGATGAAGAAAGTGTTATTTTTTTGCAAAAGGTACCGTATTGCAGTATATTTGTTTAATTTCTGCTGATCCATGTTTGCTTGATAACTTTATTTCTCAGAAAGTGCACTGACTTTAAAATTAAAAATCTGCTTGAATATTCATGAAATGTACTTATCACGTGATTATGACATGAACCCAAATGAAGAGAGTTACTGAAAATAAAGAATAACAATTTTCGATATTTTCTACCCATGATCATCTCTTTATTTCACTGCAACGCTAATCTAATAGCATACTGTACACACAAGTAATATATGTATATATATATATCTATGTATATATATATAAGGCGATGGTAGCGACCTTGATCCACTGGCGGCAGATATCACAGAAAATGATCACAAAAATGGTTTTATCTCCATGTTGATCCAAGATTCCTGCTTGATCTGTAAAGTTCAGTCTGGTGTCTGGAGAGGCTACCTTGAATTTACACGCACAACAGACAAGGGACAATGGTAGGAGCATGTTTTCTTTGTAAGTTTACAGGGATTTCCTCAGACCAATGCAAAAGTGTAACAGTACCCCAACCCCATGTTAGCCCTGACTTGGGACAATGTTATAATAACACCATATTGTAACTTGGGGTCAAATCAATTACTGATGAAATACTTGAACCTTCTGGAGGAGCAGAATGCAATTCGATGATAAATATGCTACATTTAAATGAAAATTCTAAAGAATTGTTACATCAATCAACCTACTATATGGATAATTTAATTCCTACTCTTATAACAAAAAGAAACAGTTTCACAATATTAAGTTCTAATATTAACTCTGTACAAGCCAAATTTTCTGAAATCGAAGCCTTTATATATGAATTACGTGAACATGACTTTGAGTTTAGTGCCATATGTTTGCAAGAGTGTTACATTAATGATCACAGCGAGTTGTCTCTTATTCAAATTGATGGCTATCATTGCATTGCTCAAAATCAAAGCTGTACCACATAAGGAGGGCTAATTATCTATTTAAATGAAAAATATAATTACCTGGTTAAACCCTCGCCTGTAGTTTCCAACATTTGGAAAAGCCAATGTATTGAAGTGTATGGTGATGATCTTCACACAAGTTTCATAATTGGCAACATTTACAGACCACCAAAAGATTTAAATGAAAATTACACTTTGTTTACCGAGGAATTCTCTCAAACTTTATTGAGTTTTGAAAGATGTAAACAGGAAATTGCAATATGTGGTGACTTCAATATTGACCTGCTTAAGATTAACGAAAAGGAAACGTTTCATGATTTTTTGATACCTTAATGATACATGGCTTTTGTCCCAAAATAACATTTCCAACTCGGTTCTCGAACAGGAAAGGGACTCTTATTGATAATATTATTTGTAAAATTAATGATACTCCTACTACATCTGGCCTTATGATTAAAATATTTTCAGATCACCAACCGTACTTCACTTGCGTTGATACTCTTCCTAAAACAAGAACACCCCCCAAACTGATAGAAATAAGGAAACTAAGTCCTGCAGACATGACAAATCTTTATAATGAATTAGTAAACTCCGACCTTATACACAAAATTAACTGCGATGTTTCTGCTGCTAGAAATCAAAATGTTGAAATCTTATATGAAGTTATCGATAAAGCTATTCAGAAACACATTCCTACAAAAACTATTAAATTTAACAAATACAAGTGTAAAAAGCAAAAATGGATAACCGTAGGAATACTTCGATCCATTAAATACAGAGATAATTTATATAAAAAAAATGAAGTGTACATCTGTTGAGTCCCCTCTTTACCAAACATTAAAAACTAATTTAGCAACTTACAATGATATAGTATTCGTAAAGCAAAAAAGGATTACTATGAATCATGTTTTAGAAATTATGAAAATGACTTGAAAAAGACCTGGGAGACTATAAATGAAATACTATCAAAAACTAAACAAAAAAAGAAATTCCCCGAGTTTTTCACAGATAATGATCAATTAATAAAGGGTACACTCACTATTGTCAATAAATTCAAATGAGTTTTTCGTAAATATCGGTCCAAATCTCGCTAGAAAAATCAGAACCACTGATACTACTGGTTATAAACAATACTTAAACAATCAATATAACCTAAACTTTAAATTTACAAATGTCGACCAAGATATGGTCGAAAAAGTCATTGATAACCTGAAGCCCAAACCTAGCTGTGGTCCAGATGGTATTTCAACTAAATTAATGAAATTTATCAAAAATATCATTTCTGAACCTTTTGTTGAACTGATCAACCAGTCGTTAAATACAGGTATTTTCCCTGATAAATTTAAAACAGCCAAGGTAATTCCAATCTATAAAAAAGATGACGTAACCCAGTTCAAAAATTATCGTCCCATCTCAGTTGTGCCTGCGTTTTCAAAAGTTTTCGAAAAAATCATATTCAACCAGGTATACGAATACTTTCAGAAACACAAACTCTTTTATAGTAGCCAATACGGTTTCCGTACAGATCACTCTACAGAACTAGCAGCCTTAGAATTAGTCGATAAAATTATACTAGAAAAGGACAAGGGCAATTTACCTTTGTGTATTTTCTTAGATTTATCCAAAGCTTTCGATACCATAGATCACTCTATTCTGTTGCACAAACTGAGTTACTACGGTATCAAACAAACACCTTTAAAACTCTTCGAAAGCTATTTAAAAAATCGTTAACAGTACGTTCAAATAGATAATGTTAAATCGGATGCCATGTCCATTACCACTGGAGTTCCACAAGGCTCTATTTTAGGACCATTGCTTTTCATTATCTATGTTAACGATATCTCCCACGCAAGTAAAATATTTGAAGTAATAATGTACGCAGATAATTCGACCTGATCAACCGCACTCAATTCTTTCAATGTAAATATCAATTCGGATATTGATAGCAATGCTGAGATTAGAAACATCGTTGAATGGTTAAATGTAAATAAGCTATCACTTAATGTGAGCAAAACAAAGTTCATGACTTTTCATCAAATAAACAAAACACTCCGTGTACCAAATCTCAAAATAAACGAAAATCAAATCCAACATGTTGATACATTCTCTTCTCTCGGAATCACTCTTGACAAAAGTTTAAATTGGAAAGCACATATAGATAAATTCAGTAACAAAACATCAAGAGCACTAGGAATTTTGAACAAGCTTAAAAATATGTTTCCAATGACTGCCAAAATAAAAAATTATAATTCTTTAATATAACCACAACTTAATTACGGAATCCTAGTGTGGGGATCTAATAAGTCTAAAATTCTCAAAATGCAGAAAAAAGCTATTCGTATGATTTGTTCTAAAAATATAATGCTCACACAGATCCACTAATAATAATAACATTATTTAAAAGTCTTGGCCTCCTGAAAATAAATGATATTTTTACTCTTTCAAAATTCAATTTTTTTCAAAAATTTGTTGACAATAAACTACCTGAAAATCTTCTAAAGTTACCGTTATATAGTAATCTTGAACTACATCAATATAATTCCCGACAAGCTAGAAACATGTATATCACTGGATATAAACATGCCTATGCAAAAAACTGTTAAAGATTTGATCTTCCTGATACTATCAATAAAGCTGCTACGCATATTAAAGAAAAAGTCTGTACCCATAGCCTTCAAGGTATGACTAGATATATTAAAAATTACTTTATACACAGTTATTCTGAAATTTGTAATATTAACAATTGTTATGTGTGTAGGAATCAATAGCTCATCTATTTTGTTCCTTTTTTAAAGTTAACCTTAACATTAAATGTAATTTTCTGACACGTTATTTGTACTTTTCATCTAATTGTTTAATTTTTTTTTTAGTACAACCTGTAATTGCCATGTAACTATTCTTGTATGTTATGGGTGGCTCACATGATAGCAACATACTTTTGTCTTAATGGGAGTCTCCCAGACCAAAATACTCTATGTATATCCTTATGTTTTATTTATTTTCTGTTTTATGTCAAATTGAATGTATTTTTTGGTCGAATAAAAGCATCCTGAGTCCAAAATTCTTCTTGAACGTGTGCAACCCAACCTGTCGGTTAACTGTACGTTAACTCCAGGTTGACATCATCATCATCATCATCATCATCATCATCATCATCATCATCATCATCATCATCATCATCATCATCATCATCATCATCATCACCATCACCATCACCATCATCATCATCATCATCATCATCATCATCATCATCATCATCATTTTTAGCAAGATCTGAATATATTTTCTTCTCCAAAATCACAGGACCAATACTTTTGAAACTGCATAGGAACACCTGTGGGGATCGACAGACATTGATATTTTTAAGAGGTGGCGCTGCGGGTATCACTGTTTAAAGAACCAGCTGGGACATAAAGTCATCGCACATTCTGTGCTATTTTCCTGTATTATCATGAATGTACTTTTCAAAATTAGCTGTTTGACTTCTCGTCACTTATATTTCTGTCCACTTTATGCAAATTAAAAATACATGGAGTTGAACAGACAGTCAACAAACTTAGGACATAAAGTGCATGAATAATCTGTAAGGGCTGCTTTATATAACTTTAATGAATAAACAAACAAGGTCAAATAACATAGATAAGCGAGTGGTGAAAAGAACTTACTCACCGTAGAACTTGATTGTGAAAATCGTGCGGTCGACAGACAGTCACCACTGATTGATGATCCTTATTTCACGATATCAAGCCAAATTTCGCATAGATATGACGAAGAAAATAACATTATCGATGATTAAAATTTGCCGCTGAAGCTCCGATCACACATAAACGATTCGATTCCTATGGTTATAAAAGATCATGATACAGATGCATACGCAAGTAGGCACATACACACTCCAGTGCATACATGAACACATCTATCTGTCTATATAAGTACATGAGGATGTGGACGTATGCATTGGCTGTAGATTGTGAGTACCCATGTACTATAAACGTCGATACTTCCAGAGATAAGATGTATGAATATCACGCGCCTTACATGGCATACATAAATTCTCGGTAGCGTCGGCACATCTGTTCAAACATGCTCAGATAAACAACTGCTTGCGGTCATGGGAACACAGGATCTGTCTTGAAATGGTACAATTCTTAATTTTGTCACTTGATCAAATCGGGGTTGCCCGAAATCATTACCTCTTTTTCGGTGTCTCGATTCGGGTCCTTTCTTTTATTTTTCCCTGTTCCGTTTTTTTAAAATTAATTTTTTTTCTTTTTTTTTTTTTTGCTGGTTTTTTTTTTTTTTTTTTTTTTTTTGCGTTTGTTTTGCTATATTGCATACTAGAATGTATCATAATCAAGAACAGAAAAGTAGATGCTCATAAGAAATAGAGCGAAAGTACCGTATTTCACTTTGTGGCTCTCTTTGGGGTCTAACGTACTGTCTTGTTTTGAATAGACTGACTTATTTAGCATCGGTGTTACTACACTGCACTCAGATTTGCTTGCTTGCATGAAATTATTAGAGCCTTCTAGTGCGTCGAGTTGCCCACCTCCCGTGGGTAATGAAAGACTGGGGGGAGGGGGTAGTCTTTCTTACACATCTGATTAATAGGCAATGTATCGAGGATTTCTTGTAAGTATTTATCCATTCATGAAATGACCTTAACCTATAAAACCGGATGTACTTTTAAAAAAATATAGGCAATACCTCGTAAGTTCAGTGAGGAGACGTGAAAATGATATGACATATTAATACGTTTCATGTAAAGTATGTAGGTATGTAGAGCGCGATTATGCTAATTTACACCTACAGTGCTACCTGATATCAATACAGACAGATTAACTGCTCACCATTTTTCACAGTCGTGGATGTTTTCTATAAAATAGAAACTGTATCCAAACAGTAAGATGAAAAACCCTCTACTGGACTTTCACCGTAAAACATCATCTGGTAATAATGGGTGTTTCCAAATGTAGGAGTTTTTTGTTTTCTTTTTGATGGTGATAAGGATGAAGATGATGATCATGATGTTGTTGATGTTGTTGTTGTTGTTGTTGTTGTTGTTGATGATGATGATGATGATGATGATGATGATGATGATGATGATGATGATGATGATGATGATGATGATGATGATGATGATGATGATGATGATGATGATGATTTGAAGCGGCAAGTGTTATCTGTCAATGTACTTGGCCATATGTATTATAGGGTCGCGACAACATTCATGTTCGACCCACAATGTATACCTGGACATTGCCTCTTGTTGGATTTCTTGTCTTTCCACTAGACGCAAATATCACAAATTAGTACTCTTTTATAAGATGATCCATAAAATGACCTCTAATTACCTTTCAGACCTTGTACCTCGTAATATCGGACTCACCTCAAATATTAGCCTGTGTAACCGGCTCAGCATCAGACAGGTTAAATTTACAACTAAACGATATGGAGACTCCTTTCTCCCATCCAGTATTCTCCTTTGGAATAACTTACCACTCGATATTAGAGAGTCTGCGTCACTTGATATCTTCAAATCTAAATTAAAATCGACTCTATTATCTGTTGACCCCATACCCTCCTACTTTTCGTACGGTAAGCTCTTTCCCCATATCTGTCACACTCAGTTGCGCCTTGGGTTTTCTCAGCTTAATTCCCAACTCCACAATTTAAATGTAGTCCAATCACCTGCCTGCTCATGCTCCAACCAAAACGAAGACATTTATCACTTTTTCCTTACTTGCCCTAAATTCCTAGTGCACAGGCAAGATTTACTGGATACGGTGTGTCACATCCTTGCACCTGGTGTGCATCCAAATCTCTTAGTTCACTTAGCTAGTGACATACTCATACAATACTACAAACTGGGCAATTCAGAACTCAGTGATGATGTTTATTACCAAATATTTGAAGCTGTGCAGACTTACATAGTGAAAACAAGACGCTTTGAATTTTGAGCCACTTCCATTTTATTATATTGATATATTAATTTTTTTTCAGCTGTCAACGCTTCAGATTTGTCTTTGATTCAATTGTACCGAATTAGATACGTCATACCATATGTCAATTCATAGATTCTATGCCCTGTGTGTATATTGTAAATACTTTGTGCGCCATGTTTGTTGTGGAGAGACTCCAGATTAGTTCTTTGTAACTATTTAGGCAACCCATGTGAAATAAATATGTTTAAAATAAAAAAAAAATTGTCACTTACCTCTTCACGCCACTTCAGTCAACGACGACGACGAACAGAATGAATATGATTCTCAAGATTCATGTCCAAATATTCTGAAATAAATATATTGATAGTACATACGTTCCATTGGACCACAGTGTTTCTTGTATGTGTTTATGTATGTGTGCACTTTTTGTACAAAAAAAACATATTTTAATGCTTCAGTTTTAATATCTTCTTATACTGGTTGATATAAATACCTCTGTTTGATGTTCTTGCCATACTGTTTGATTTAATTACCCACGTTTTAAGATCTTGTCATATTGTTTTGTTTGATTTTAATATTTTAGTTCGAAGATCTTTTCATAATCTTTGATGTCTTTAACGAAAACGGTTGTTACATCAGAAGTCGAATGACTGCACAGTATCAGGTGTCATAATGGTCTATAGGTGGTGTATTTATCTTTTAATCACAAACAGATAAAATATCCAACAATCACCAGGTAAACATAATGAACAGTGGTATTAGTTTAAATATTTTTACTAGTTTTCTACATTAATTTGTTTTAATAGTAAAAATGTGTGGCAATTGATAGCTGAATTTAGTGTCTGTGTACAGTGATGTTAAGATAAAACTGTCCCCACATGGCGCACCCCAAAACAACTACTTTATTTAAAATGAAGAAAAAAAAACAAACAAACAAAAAGAAGACAGAAAATGAGTCAAATAGGAACACAATTTGGCTCCCTGGACCCACAAACTGTGACTGACGAGGGCCACACATTGTAGATTCGCTATGGTATTTGGAATGTACCAGAAAAGTTAGAGTCACCAGCAGTTTTGTTCTGTAATGTAAAAAAAAAATGTCACATATGGTAGTTTGGTAGTCAATACAGTTAAAAAGCATGCAGTTGCTGACTTACCAGAGACGTAGTGGTTGCCATGATATAATGGAATAGTATTTACTTTTCCCTTCATATTTTACTTTCATGTGTTGCTTTAGAATAAAACATTTCTTCCTAGTGCCAAAAGTAGCAGTCTTTGGCTATGACACCTCACTGGCTAAATAGTCAACTACAACGTATTGTGATAATGGTGCATGTGGGGACTGACTGCTATCTGTGAGTTCAGTCGGTTGTGACAACATGCCCCGCCATATATGACAACTTTCCCCAGGCTGGGGCAAGTTGTCACAGCTGAGCAGTGTACCTTAAAAGGCTTGTGAGCTTTTGTTGTATAGCAACTTCTATTGTTTTGAATACAGGTCACATGCATTACATATCGGGTTGTACTGTAGGAACACAAAATATTTGGACCCACTATTATTTTGATGTCTATGAGAATAATTGTGAATTTTGTGACAACCAGCCCCCTCCTCCCCTTTTGCAAACATGCATCCAAGATTCGTGGTTCATATCTTCATCCTGCCATCTCACCAATAGTAATCCCTTGAAAACTATGCCTAGGCAGATGATCATCACCCAACCATACTGATTATTGCCGTCTAGATATCTAATGCACATGCAAAGATTGTAGTTTGACCTTTACAGCTCATGGGTCTTGTGTATTTCGTCCATACAGGACGTCTAATTCACTTTTCTAATATGAGTAGTATATCAGGATTGTTCGGCTGCTCCAATATTGATTTAGATGACTTGAGGGGCATACCACAGGTCATTAAGGCAGTATTTAGTGCCTAATTCTACATTAATGTATTCCCAAAATTCGTGAAGACATGCAACAGAAAGGGAACATTGGATTCTAGATGCAGTCTCAGATATATTCCATATCAAACATATACCACACTTTCTGTGGGTTCATGTATAATATAAAATTCTGATGGAAGTGATAACTCTCCAAATTTTCAGTTTACAGATGTTTCTTATATAGCATGGAGCAGCGTATCTCCGGTCTGTGTTCAAACAAGATACATTTCTGATGGAAGAATTGAACTTTACAAACACTTTCATTGTACATTTTTGGTATTGTCAGCCAAACTGTTCAAGTTCAAAAATGTAAATTATAAACTATGAATGATTTTCATACCCTCAGTCACCATTTTAATGTTTGAAATACCCACCATCTTCTTGCTGAATGCAACATGGTTCTCCGTGTTGTTTGAGATACAGGTGGTATTCCATTTGAAGCTCATTTGGTTAGGTGACTGCCACATTAAGACTCCCTTAAAGTCTATGGAAAGGAATTTCAGAAGTCTGCATCTGTTGCTGCATTTCATATGTGCACATTCTCAGAAAATGCCCATCAGATGACAGTAGTCTAGAGCATTTTTTTGCTCTGAAATGAGTATCCCCCACGTGTATGACAGTGCATCAATGTATTGAACAATTTGCGTATCTGCTTCGGTAAATTCATTCTTCCAGGAAATCTAAATAATCTGTGATATGGTTCTGAGACCTTTTTTTTTTAACATTTTGATAAATGCTCCACCTATGCCTTCATTTTATCGCTTGTGCCCAAATTGTGCATAGGAAAGCAACGCACCCATAGCATGCTAAAATTCATTTCATTACTAAATACCTTGAAACATGTACCATTCCAGATTGTTTTGTGTGCAACGACTAAAGCGCCTTGTCTTTTCGTTTTCATTTAACTGCTATTCCATTATGATCAAACTACTGCAGAAATAAATTGTTTTATGTTTACTCATATCTTAGGTGGCCCCAGTGATAGCGGACATCATGTTCTTGACTGGGGTCATCCTGACATAACCTCTTTTTTGTATAATGTACCCTTATCTATCAATGGAACTGTTATGTATGCGTATTTGTACCTCACCTGTATGTATTTGTGTCAAATAAACCGCTTCTGAGTTCTGAGTTCTGAGCTGAGGAAAGATTTAGACTCGATCTAAAGCAAGGCCCTACAAAGCGTCGACAATTTCAGACCCTTTCAGCCCCAAAATTTCTAATGTCTATTCTTATAGACTTGGGTACCATAAAGTCCACTTAAAAAAAACCCGACAACAATCATTGTGGTAAGGTAGTAAAAGCAATTTGATAAGTTGGCCACGAAATTAACTCAGTCATAGAAGTTATACTTTGCCTCAATATCCAAAGATGAAACAACTCAGATAGATTCAAGTCAAAACCAAACAAACGATAAAGACACAAAAAAACTAATATCTTTGTTGGATAAGTCTCTATCCTTTATATCTAACAGGCAAACCTAAAGTTTCGATCAGAGACAGCGTAAGACCAAAGAAAGGAATAGGTATTTAAAAAAGAACATTCCCCGGGATGAACCAAACTATACTCATCAATGAGACCCAGTGTTCATCGCCCTTGACTTATAAAATCATCGGTACAAATGGAGAATTGACACAGGATTCTTTTGTGGAACCAGTATTTCGGAAAAATGCGAACATGTATTTTGATCGGTCACTAAACCCTGTATTTGGAAAATCATTTAGCAGTGATGTTAGAATATGACAGATGTGCTCAGTTATTTAAGTGCATTTTACAACGCCCTGGGTTTAAGAATAAAACCGACGGTCTATTGCAAAAAGAAAACTCCAAATTTAAAATTCTGTCATCCACCAACAATAAAGTTATTAGACATTAAAAAGGAAAAATTAAACTCGCTCAGTTAAAACAACTCAATGAGGCCTTTTTGGACATGCATGTTTTTGCATGCGTTATGGCAACATTTTAAAATTAAGATATTATGATATAATACATGTTCACAATCTCTTTCAATAAGGCCCAGTGCTTCAAAAGGAGGTACAATGGTCTTCATCTATGAAGTGCAGCATAATAGAGACTGAAGACGGTAAAAAGTACAAGATGAAAAATAATGAACAGAGTGCTCTGAAATAATCTGAAATTAGGGTGCTAGATTCACGTACCTTGTAGAGAGACCTTTGGTTCAAGTACCAGTATGCCTTCAGTTACAAAAAAACAAAGTCCCTAAAGGAGAAGCTGTTAACTGAGTCAAAAATGTGGGACTGAAAGAGTCCAAGCTGTATTAACCCTTTCCCCCTTGAATTAAGACTGAGTCAACAGCTTTCCTCGGCATGGGTTGGGTACTAAGTTCCCAAACCCATGCCAAGGAAAGCTGTTGACCTGGGTCATGTTGTCTTGACAGGTCTCATCTTAAATTCTCAGTCAAATTGTTTTTCAGTGCTGTTGACATCAGTTGAAAACGCTGAAGCAGACGACATTTGACCACCAGCCGGTTTTGGCCGGTTTAAGGGGGAAAGGGTTAAATCTGACAAGATATTTATTTTGTTAAGCTCCCTGAGAATAGGTATGTTAATTGCTATTTGATTTCCAGAAGTTTTTGGCTTTTCAATTTACAAGAAACCTCTCAGATTTTATTCATTAGTGGGAAGAGCGAAGTAGCCGTGTTTATCTATTGATTGCCTAGAAAACAACACATCACTTGCGCATGAGCTATTGCATTCATTGCAAATTGACATCCAATTGTGTCCCCAATGTTTCAGTGCTAACAAAAAAAAAAAAAAGGAAATGCAAATATTATGGTTTAAACATAATGCAAACCAAAGCAGCAAAACAGACATTATGATCAAATAATACAATATTTTTTTCATTTCCGTCTATACACTGGGGTCGGTCATTATTCAACAGTTATAACATAGTGTCCTCATAAGCAAGTTTTCAATGTTTGAAATGACTCAAATATCAGGGTTTAAATGTTTGTGTTTTCATTTTATATGGGTCTTAGATGTTTACTCTGATGAGTGTGTTATGGTAGTATTTTCATTGCAGTTCAGTTTTATTAGTCAAATTTTAAAATTGGCCTTCAGAAGTTGCTATATGATCACTGCTGCAAAGATGGCAGCCAGCATGCAAGACATCGTCACAATATATATTAGAACTACCCTATTTTTGTTCTGCTGATCTTTTCTTTATATTTTTTTTGTGCCAACATATTACCATGCTGAACAGGTTTTGTATGGATATACTCTGTGTTGTGTTTATTTTGGTTTAAAGCTTGGTGACATCAACTTATGGAACCTTCACAACCCAAAGTAATATTTGTATTCAGGCAAGACCAAGCAAATACAAGGCGGGCATCTTACAACTTATGACCCTTTGTAGCCCAGTCGTCTGTAGCTAAGACCTGTAGCTACGGCACAGCAGATTTACTGATAGATTACTTGGTCAATTACAAAAGTTTTTCTATCCATGGTCTCTTCAGTACTAAATGTGGTCATCACACTTGCTCTTGTATTATTGACAAAAATAAAGTTAGTTTATTGTCTTCAGCTCTTATATGGTGCCGTGAAGCCATTTGGATTGGAGGGAATGGTATTCATGATGCATTCAACATTTGCATGTGTATAAATTCCAACCGGACCACCGACAACATCATCGTACTTGGATAACCAGCAGAGGATGGGCATTATATTGAAATTACTGCTGGAAAGGATCAATTCCGAACATTAAGTGCACGTCTTGAAGGCGAAACAAATAGTTACTATTTCTCTTGCAGAGCCTGTGCCAGAGTTTATATGCTTTCCTGTTGATGTCATCATTGGCCACCCAAGTCAGGCACTCTTTGAAGAGCGGAAGAAACCCAAGAGACCATAAATTGAAAAAAACATGTGAGCGTTAGAACACTGACATGTTATGTCACCAGTAAGCCAGGACAGGAAATATACTTCGGTGTCTTAAATTATTCAATATTGTCAGGCTTGCAACATAAATATATGCTGAAGGTTGAAATCATAAATATAAATTGAACGAAAGACTTTGTCTCTTAGCTTTATGACATTGTTGTGCTGCGTCCACCAGTTAGTCAAGACAACAAATACACTTTTGGTGTGTCACAAATTGTTCAATATTGTCAGTATTACAATACAAATATGCTGAAGGTTGAAATAACGGATAATTTCCACTTTGTACAGCAGATACAAATGTATATGAACAAGCAAAACATCCATATGAATATATGTTCATGACAAGGACACATTTGTACGCGTGTGTAAAGTGTGTGCTTGGGCAATTGTACGGCGATCAGGAGTACTGATTCTGGCTTTTGACAGGTACTCCCCTTGAGATCACCGGGTCACCCTTTCTGAGGTGTTAAGGTTACAAGGTCACAAACTTTTAATTCCTTAAAACTCTTCCTCTAGATCGTTGGTCGCCGGAATCAATTATTATCCCAAGTCGTAACTCACAATATATCAATCTGAGGGCCCATAATCCATACAGATGCTGAAATAATGATACTGTTACTTTCATATAATTGTGGATCAACGTGTCATAGGCTTCTCAATGCACCCCACCTCGTAGTTTATCAATAAACACCCAGCCTATTCTGATCGTTTGAAACAGGAGTCCCCAGCTTCTCGTAGCATAATTAAACCGGTTTAAAAGATAAAGTGCTTGTACAGGATCGCCGTCGATTGCAGATATGCAAGTCTACTTTAGTGGGATTTTTTTTTGCAATTTTTTGCACAGCAAATAACAATGTAAAAATATATCCAATCGTTGGAGAGCTACGGACTATTACCTAAATTAAAATTCGGGTGTTAACGATCAATATTGACCAATTTACTGTGTAATAAAAACACATGACCAATTCATATTGACTTTCGACCCGTTATAACTGTATCAAATACCATTTGGAATGTTCACTGTACAATTTCAATTCGCCATTCGATTGTTTTGTATAACAGTACTGTACTCATACATGACAAGCGATTGAATAAATTGGCATATTGATTTAATATGATCTTTCATCAGAAGATACTACATGCTTTATTTGTTACGTAATGTTAATTGCAATTCACACACAGACACAGACACACAGACACACACAGACACACACACAGACACACACACAGACACACACAGACACACACACACACACACACATATATATATATATATATATATATATATATATATATATATATATATATATATATATATATATATATATATATATATATATATATATATATATATATGACTTTGCAGGACAGCAAACTTGGACATGGAGATATAAGGTAGACCCAGATATAGAAATGATAAATATCAAGAAACCCACGATTGTCTTACAGTTGGAGCATAAGAAGCCGCACCGATTTATATCCAAGCTATCTTTATGGATTACCACCAGATGGCGGCAGCATCTGGCTATCTGGCGTCCTCAAACCTGCATCGACGTCTCTTTCGCAGAGGTGGTATCAAGACCCATCCACGGGAATATCCATTTATGCAATCATTTGAACACGAATCGAACGTTTCACATGCATGTATTTATCAAGCAGCTGACAACATGGGCTTCTTTGTGTCACACCCCTTACAAACACATACACTTTGATACGTTTCAACAAAGAGTAAAATATCTGTAGTGAATCTCCTGTGATGTTTCGTCTTGCAACGTTTAAAAATCACTATGATATATGCATTATTTGCTTTTTGCCAC
This sequence comes from Hermodice carunculata, assembly GCA_964020975.1. Classification (NCBI taxonomy): domain Eukaryota; kingdom Metazoa; phylum Annelida; class Polychaeta; order Eunicida; family Amphinomidae; genus Hermodice; species Hermodice carunculata. Next base: position 71,569,061 of record OZ026621.1, read on the forward strand.
CGACATACACACACACACACACACACACACACACACACACACACACACACAAACATACATATATATATATATATATATATATATATATACGTATATACATATATACATACATACATACATACATACATACATACATACATACATACATATGGAAGACTGTAGAGAAATGGGATGACCCATATATCTTTCATTTAGAAACAAAACAAACAAAAAACAAAAAAATTACAATCAAGTGCCTGCTGACATCTATAGTTCGGTGACCTTGACCTCAGTCTGTTCTGCAGGGAGGCTGAAGTAGTGGAAGCCTACATGTAAGCTGAAAAAGTGTTTTATTATTTTATCCCCAAATTAAATTTGTTTAGCTTCTCACCATATTTTCTCGGCTTTCTTAAGTCAAAGATTAAGAAGACATTTATTTTGGTTGTGCCAAATATGTTACCTCAACAATTTACGGCCGAAACAATAGTCAGTTACTGTGAAGTAAATGGGTAGTTATCCGCCATATTATGAAAAGAGTAAACAATGGAGAGACGTGGGACAGTCTGTCCCAGTCGCCCCAAGTATGGATGTGTCATTTGGGTGGTTTCTCTAGAGAGGTCACGTAAAACTGGCAATTGAAGTATAAAAATTAGAAAATTTCCTCTTTCCTGTAATCAAGCAATTTTGATAAAGTGCTTTTTACTGAAATTTTTGCAAAATTTTGACATTAATATTGCTGTCACTGTATTGTGATAAGGTTTCTTGTCTTTCTCACTGATCACTCAATTGCTAAGGGCAAGCCAGGAAGGTCCTATTTAGAACAAAACACATGTGGTAAACTCGTATACACTATTCACACGTGTTAAACACATGTAGAATATTGAGAGAAAATTACTGTTAATTTAGTTGTCGCAAGTTCCACACCCCTTTGTGCCACTTTGCCCC